>JAQJVL010002016.1:0-128704 GCA_035578905.1 Stictocephala bisonia
CGGAATGCGGAAGTTGAAGACTTGAAGGTGGAACTTAGTCACGCCCGTGAAGCAAAGCAGCCCAGCGCTGGAAAGATTCCCCTCTGCTTCTAGAACCCTTCATGCGCTAAATATAACATGCAAGTCTCTCACTATCCGGCACAATCAACACCAAGTTCACACAGTGGTAATTGTTATTGATTTTAAATAAAAACGCGATGTTTGTAATATAACAACTTACATAGAATCAAACAACGTGAAAATTGACTTACTATCCAAAAATTAAGATACTATACAATGCACCATAAATATATTACAATGACCAAAGTGCGCTTATCGATAAGAAACGTAGTTACTCTCAATATTTGCTGGTTTGTTACAGTTTAATTTGCACGTTGTTCTCGTTTGTCACCATTAACAACATATTCAGTTTGGGACAAACACCTGCTGTCCTGTAAATATGCCTCACAACCATTTGGTTAACACTACATAATGATTACTCATTAAATAAGGGGTATATCGCAGAATTAAAAGTTTAACACACAGTTTCAATTCAAAATATTAATTTCAATACCTCAACAAAAATGTATCATTATACGTGTTTAATAATGCGCTTGTACTTGCGTGACTACTCATGACCCATTAGAGTTCAATAGACAGCTAAGAGACCCAGGCTCCAAGAGGCATGCCTCTTTGATGCTTAAGTTTGCTGGATAGCTAGATTCATAGGTTCCTAGGAAAAAAGCAACAACGTTGACCGGTCTGTAACCTCCGTAGAATTCTAAGCCATAAAAGTTATAATAATAAAAAAAAAAAAATGGTTAGCTTCTTAAACCTTCAAACCCCGTGTGCTACTAGGATACATATCCCACCTCCTTGTGCTATCAAGTTAAAGTACATTTCCCACCTCGTTGTGCTTTCAAGTACGTATTTCACTTCCTTGTGCTTTCAAGTACATATCCCACCTCCTTGTGCTATCAAGTACGTATTTCACCTCCTCGTGCTATCAAGTACGTATTTCCCTTCCTTTTGCTAAAAAGTACGTATCTCACCTCCTTGTTGCTATCAAGTACGTATTTCACCTCCTCGTGCTATCACGTACGTATTTCACTTCCTTTTGCTAAAAAGTACGTATCTCACCTCCTTGTGCTATCAAGTACGTATTTCACCTTCTTGTGCTTTCAAGTACATATCCCACCTCCTTGTGCTATCAAGTACGTATTTCACTTCCTTTTGCTAAAAAGTACGTATCTCACCTCCTTGTGCTATCAAGTACGTATTTCACCTCCTTGTGCTATCAAGTACAAATCCCACCTCCTTTTGCAATCAAATACGTATTTCACCTCCTTGTACTATCAAGTACGTATCTCACCTCCTTGTGCTATCAAGTACGAATTTCACCACCTTGTGCTATCAAGTACTTATTTCACCTCCTTGTGCTATCAAGTACGTATTTCACCTCCTTGTGCTATCAAGTACAAATCCTACCTCCTTTTGCAATCAAGTACGTATTTCACCTCCTTGTACTATCAAGTACGTATCTTACCTCCTTGTGCTATCAAGAACGTATTTCACCACCTTGTGCTACCAATTATTCTACTTATGCAGCTTGTTTGTGCTATTACGTCTATCCCACCAACTTGTGCTATCAAATACATATGCCACCACTGTATTGGAAATACATTCAGTTTCCAATATACTGTTGTCGATAACATCACTTCAGTGGCAGAGATGACGGCAACAATTTCCACCACGAGATGAGATGTCAATCTTCTCTTCGACCCTAGTAACAGTGACAACAATAGCCACCAGAAGACTATATTGTATTACAAAACAGCAATCAATATAGTTTTGTCGATGACATAACTCTAGTGATAGGAATGATAGAATCAATATCCACTACGAGATGAGATGTCGATTATAACCAAGCCACCAAGTGGCTATATTTTGTTACGTAACAAAATTATTACTCTGTCGATGATATGCTTATGTCGATGACATCACTCCAGTGACAGAGAAGACGGCAACAGTATACGGTGACGAGATGGGATGTCAATCTCCTCTTTTAATCTGTTACCAGTGATAACCACAGCCACCAAGAGGCTATACTGTGTTACAATACAACAGTTTGTCTCCAAAATTTGTTCAAACACACAAAATATTGAAAGAAAGGTATACAGAGAACCTAATAACACTGGAACGATACCATTACGATTGCATACTAATCTAAAAGTACAAGAAAGTCAGGACGAGTGAAGATATCAGAAGGTTGGAAACATTATGAGACTCCTAAACTAAAATGAATAAGCCAAATCATCTTGGAGAACAGGAATTACGTATGCATAACAATCTACGTAGCCAGAAAACTTAACTGTCTTTGAGTCAAGAAACCGTTATGGCAAATAAATAAATAAAAAAAAAATAAATAAATAAAAAAAAATAAAAGAAATCCGTAAAATATAATTCTTATTTCCAGTGATGAATTGGAGATAAATTTAGTCACACCGATTTCTTTTATTTGAGAGTGCTCATCCAGGTGCCTAGTTGAGCTCTCCGAAGAGTTTAATGCAACTGTCACTAGGTTGAGCAGAGAGCTTGTCTCACTATCACACACAGGCACAACATTTTCCCCTCCCCTCACGCTTCCTCACTGTCCCCCCTTCCCCCCCCCCCCGAATGCTCAAAAGAACATAATTTTATTATTCATAGTAAACTCTAGCAATTTAGTTTTAATATATTAATAATCTACTAATTCAGCCAAAGATAATTGTACAGACGTCAACTAAAAATTTGTAGAGATATCGTTTATTTAAAAACTTTTGGTTAAAAAAATCATTTGAAAACAATTTTTTTACATTACGTTTGTTTGTACCTTTTGTCCACGATATTCTCAACATTTCAATGAATTATATAGAAGTATTTCTCAACAATTTATGTACTTAGAGGGGCCAAATTAGCCATTTTAGGTGGCCATAAAAAAATTGATTTCTTTTCTCAACACATTTATCACTTAAAAGAACGTCTGTCCAAAGAAGTTTGAAAAGTAATTGTTGATGGAACACCCTCAATAGGCTATAAGGTTCATCCATGTGTTAATAGTTTTGTTAATACATCGTCATAAACAGAACATCTTTATGACTGTTACGATGTATAACAGTAACCAAAATAAACTACAGTATAACAATCCATAATTGGCGATATTTGCGTTAGTTATCGAGATGTAAATTTTAGCCTTTAGATTGATTAGGGTACTCTCTGATTTGCATTCTATAATTGGTTTGTGAATTGTTTTTGTTATTATGTTCGTACATTATGGAATGAATCATTATTATCATTAATATTATTATTATCAATATCATAATTATTAAGGTAAATATACACAGAATAAATACTGTTAATATCAAAGTTACATTAAATATTATCTTTTAGTTAATTATTAAAAATAACACATGCAATAGAAAGTATTCATCTTTCAAATTATCTTTGAGTACATGAAGTTAACCAGACATATAATTTTAAAATCACCTTCCTAATTTGCACATTTTTGGCAATACGGACTAAGGGATATATAAAATAAAGTATATTGAGTTGAGGAAAAAATTACTTGATCCATCTCAATAAAAATATGGTATAAGTAGTTTTAAGATAGATAGTTTTAAGGGCTTGTCTTAAAAGTAAGCAGATTTAAATGTTGAGAATACTTGTGTGTTCAACTACTAAACGTGAGAGAGACTAGTGTCTTGTTGAGAATACTTGTGTGTTCAACTACTACACTTGAGAGAGATTAGTGTCTTGTTGATAATACTTGTGTGTTCAACTACTATACATGAGAGAGACTAGTGTCTTGTTGAGAATACTTGTGTGTTCAACTACTACACGTGAGAGAGACTAGTGTCTTGTTGAGAATACTTGAGTGTTCAACTACTACACGTGAGAGAGATTAGTGTCTTGTTGAGAATACTTATGTGTTCGACTACTACACGTGAGAGAGACTAGTCTCTTGTTGAGAATACTTGTGTGTTCAACTACTACACGTGAGAGAGATTAGTGTCTTGTTGAGAATACTTATGTGTTCGACTACTACACGTGAGAGAGACTAGTCTCTTGTTGAGAATACTTGTGTGTTCAACTACTACACGTGAGAGAGACTAGTGTCTTGTTGATAATACTTGTGTGTTCAACTACTACACGTGAGAGAGATTAGTGTCTTGTTGAGAATACTTATGTGTTCGACTACTACACGTGAGAGAGACTAGTCTCTTGTTGAGAATACTTATGTGTTCGACTACTACACGTGAGAGAGACTAGTCTCTTGTTGAGAATACTTGTGTGTTCAACTACTACACGTGAGAGAGATTAGTGTCTTGTTGAGAATACTTATGTGTTCGACTACTAAACGTGAGAGAGACTAGTCTCTTGTTGAGAATACTTGTGTGTTCAACTACTACACGTGAGAGAGACTAGTGTCTTGTTGAGAATACTTGTGTGTTCAACTACTACACATGAGAGAGACTAATGACTTGTTGAGCCGTACAGTGCGGTGTATACATAGTTAAAATTATCATTCATACCGTCAATCATGACAATAACAAGATAAGGTTTGATGATAACGAAATGAACATCATCTCTGGACGTAATTACCAACAAAGAAGAAGCAAATAGGCTTATTGTTGACAACAATAGTTTTTCTTTTCAGGGTGTATTGTCATCACTGAACAAATAGTATCATAACTATATGTCATCTCTTTATCTTCTCTTACAGATTGGCCTACCTTACGTGCTCAGTGAAGCAGTCAATGGAAAAATAAATGTTACTGGAAAACGTATTTTGTAAATAAATGATCTTATCATTATTATTGGTGCTTACAAAAATCAATTCAGTATGAATTTTAAAGTTCATGAATTAAATAAAATGAGTACCTCACTTTTACATTTTGAAAGTTAAGGCCTATTTCAAAAGTGCTTTTGTAAATGTACGTTTAATGATTAAAATGTTAGGCCCTGTAAATAAAACACTGCTGTACCGGGTTTTTTGACCGGTACATTTTTGTTGCTCTTCTCTTTCGTTTACGAGGCTGCCTGAGATCACTCTTGCGCTGTCGACTTGTTACGTTCGTGGTCGTTGGCTCAGGTCTTGGTCTGTTTCGACGGTTGTCCTTGGCCTGTTCCTTCGGTTTGACGGTTCACCTGGGTTCGGTAGTGAGTTTCCCTCTACACTGTTTTTTTTCAAATTCAAATTAAAAAAATTGTTTTTTTTATATTTGAATTTACATTGCATCTTATAATAATCTCTTTAGTAGAAATGCTACTTAAGAGATCAACTAAACTAAATTATATAAATATCTATATTTATATTTTAAGTAGGCCCTAACAACAACAAATTGAAACAGTAACAAACACTAATAACTTCAATTATGTAAATATACACAATAAATAATTAAATTACTCTCAAATATCATAAAAATCATCATTACAGAGAAATGAAGGGAAAACAAACGACATTTACAGTTAATTTTACAGACTAATTAAAAATAAATAATTAAATAAATCATATTATTTTAGAGGTAGAAAACAATTTTTTTAGTGTTTTATAAAGTTATTTAGCGTTATTTGATATAAAGTTTTTTTTTTTTAATGTTAAGGTATTTTTGGCAATATTTAAGCTTTATTCTGGATCACGACTGGTATGTTCGAGTTTCATCAACATAAACATAATCAGTTATCTACGGTACAATCAATCGAAATTTATTTATAAAAATTTTGTTAACACTATAGTAAATCAATAACAAGTAATAAAAATTCTAACAATAAAAAAAAAAAAAAAAAAAAAAAAAAAACAGAAAATCAACAAATAAATAACAAAAACATAATTAATTTAAATAAAAAAAAGAACAGTATATCTCTGAATAATTAACAAATATTAAATTGAACGAATGTAAATCAACTCAACGACATGACCATCATTATTTATAAGATATGTGATGGAGCAATTGTGATGAGGAATTCCACCGACATAGGCCAAAGTACAAAATGACATTCGCCAAGTCTTGTAGTCGGCAATTACTGGTAGGAATCAGTATAGGATTGGCTCCCGTCAAAACTCTGTCAGTCATTGCCGATTATTTAAAATTACGTTTTTAGTGTTCTTTTTAACATACTACTTACTTGCTGTAAACCGTATATCTCTTTGTACATTAAACATTTATTTTTCTTATTAAAGCAGAAAAAAATCGAGCTAAATAAATTGAAAAGAGAGAAAAACTCTGGTTTAGTATGTATGTTTTTTCCGTGTGAGAGAATACTAATATCGTGTATTGGATAACCTCATTTTGTAAGTTACATTTTGTTTACTGTTTGTACATTTATTTTTAACCCTTAGATTGCCGATCGAAAAACTAAAAATTTGAATCATTGATATAGATTTTTAGTTTTGTTATCTTGGTTATGAGCGACTAGAGAGGCACTACAACTAACTGAGGACGCCAGGGTCCTCGAGTAGGACTTGTTCCCTCAGCCTGCCGCTCGGCCGATCTTCTGCTATCTCTACTGTGCTGGCCTGGCCTGGAGATTGTAATAGAGCCTATTGTGCGCCTCCGCTGCCCTCTTTTCAACTTAGGGAGCCTTTCTTCTGTCCTCAGGTTAGTCCTTTCCAAGTTTCTGCACGTAGGCTGAGCTGGGGGTGGTGCATTGAACATTTTTCTGTTGGGCGGAACTTTTTAGTAATAGGCCTAGGCCAAGTAAGAAGAAAGTGCCAAGAATTTACATAAACTTATTTCACACAGCCCAAATATTAATAGGACATATTTTTTTAAAACAATTATTTATTTAAAATTTTGATGTTATATTTGTTTGAGAATTTTAAAATTATTACCGTTAAATATTATTTAATTTGTTATTCTGTTATTTCTAAATATTTAGGTACGTCTTTAAAAGTAATATTTCTACTGTATTTAAATTATATATGCTTTTTGTTACTGTTAAATTTTCTTTAAATGATTTATCTCTATTATGTTAGGCCTAGTTATTAAGTTGATATTTATTTTGTGTAGAGTAATGTTAGTCTGGTTTTTTGATAAAACGGTACCGTGCTATATTTTCTTTTTAGTTTCTTAATATTTAAATGTTTTACTAAAAGGGGCTTATTTAATAATGTTTTTACTTTCATTTAAATTCGGAGCTCCCAGGAATTCCGGCTGACTCCCTGGACTCTGTGGAATCATGGGTTGTGGGCTAAATTGCCGGTTGTTTGTTTTTGTTGAAATCTCAAAATTTTCATTGTAAATTCTTTAAAATGTTGCAGAATTCTTTCTAGTAATTCTGCAGACAGGCACATCTGTAATGTCATTTATAGAATTTGTAGCTTTCACCACATTTGTGTTCGGTATGTTACTTTGTGTATGATTTGTAATTCATTGTTTAATATGTGTTTCATATTGTTTATCTATTTTTAGTGTAATTGATTGACACTGTGCCTTCTGCCAAAATTATTGAAATCTTTTGTAATAAATAGCTTTTTTTTTCGCTCAGCTACCGAGTTGTGATTTAACCCTCCGACTTCCGCCGTGATCCTATCGCTTGTCCGGTTTTGAGCCAGCCCCCAGTACGGCACGACTTCCAGTTTTGTGGGGGGATGGGTCTCACTAGATTTTAAAGAGATAAATTAAATTGGATTAGTCTTATTTTAAAGTAAAAAGGAAGGTGACTGTGGTTGTGTTTTTTCTGAACCCGTCGAAAAACGGAAAATTTGTTACAAATCCATATATTCAAATTCCAATATTTATTAAATACGATTAATTCGATTGAGCGCTTAATTCAGGAAAAAAATTAAGATAAAGCGCTTGGTTAAATAATAAAATACTAGGGTCTATGCTTAATATTGAGACAACACATATTTCTCGTGAAACGTTGCATTGTAATATCACAGGAATGATATTTACAGTGGCGTAGTGACATAAAAAATAATCTTCGGACTGGACAATAACAAAAATAGTTAGTATAGTTGCACTCGTTCTAGAAATATAATCTCTTTAATACTCAGGGTAACTCAAGGTTACAGAAGGCCGTAAATCTAAATATGCTGTAATAAGAAAACCCTTACTACCTAAAAGAGCCTTGGTAAAATTATAACTCAAGTAAATAAAGCATTGACCCGTTAAATATCTAATTTATCTGATTAAATGTTTTAATTTCCTTTAAACATTTGAAACACATCAACATATATATGAATGCTCTTCGTGGAAAACTTAAGTAACTATTGGGTTTGAAAATAATTCTATATTTTGTCGTAACTTCTTCACCCCATATCCTGGAGTTGTTCATTATATTCCTTTGCTATGTTTCAATATATCGTTTGGTAGTAAATGACGGCCCTGCATCACATATATAATTTGTAATACGCCTAAATAAAAGTCAATGTATTTCTCTCTGACTTCAGTTCCTTCATGGAAGGGATGTTTATTCATGTTATTGCTAACATGTTTGGTAAGATATAGGTACAACCTTCACTTATCAGAAGGATGAGTACAACTCATTTACTGTGGCTATAACCCAGGTACAAGATGGCTAATGGTTGTGTTTTATATATGGCGACCGATCAATGGTTGCTATTGGTGGAGGGTGAGTGACCAGATTAGCCTATTAACCAGAAAAGAGAACTACTTACATGTTTTACAGTTAGTGGAACAGTCAGATCGATACTACGTGGTTCATATTCCACGATAAATTGTAGGTCTCGTTTCCCTAGATATTGGGTTAACTGTACACTATATACATATATAAGAGAGCACCGTTCTTCAAAACTCATTAATTCATTCGCAATTTGCTTATAACTCTAAAATTACAGTCTTTAAATAAATCTGTGGCTCATATAAAAGAGACGTTATTTCACAAATAGCAAATATAGACTTCTCATTATAGCGAGTGTTGGAGTGACCAGTTTTTGGTTTTGTTTTTATTTTATTTTTAGGAAACAATGCAGTAATGATCAGTCTAGTTAATATATAAGTAATTATTAACACGCCGATCGTCAAGGTATAGGCGAATTGGAGTCAAATGAGTGTGATGAGTGTAGTCACTGTTACTAAGTTTTACTGTTCATCAGAAAGAGCTATTTATTAATAGCTAGGGAAACTAAAGGACCTATATTTACGTTGAATCAGAATCACGTAGTTGTTAGTCTGATTTTCAGCTAACTAACAAGCCTGACAGTCAGTTTGTTATCTGAACCTTGACTACCATCCAACATGGGCACCCCAGACGTCTCTAGTAGTGTCCACGTAGATGGCAACCATCGAGCAGTAGCTATTGAAACTGTTATGAAGACTTGTTATACTGTAAAGGCGGAGCTATCAAAGGCTACTTATAGCAGAATAAACAGAGAGGGCAATATATAATGCGATATAAAATATAATTCTCATAAACTTTGATCATAAAAAAAAACTATACAATGCAAATTTACGCAAATATATATTTTGTATTTTCTTGCATTCCTAAAAAGTAAACACTCTCAAATTGAAACATGCAATAGATCATAAAAAATACCATTTTACAAATATAGTTAGTAAGAGTATAAAATATTGAATAGATATTCCAACAACTCATTCACTTTAGTGTTCCACCCTTTCGGCCTTTATTAGAACACTTTGAATGGATGCATTTTTAAAACCACATTCATACTGATTAGTACTGCAATAACACATTAATTCAGCTACTTCACCGTGTAGAAAACAACAAAATGGCCTTTAGATACATTATCCAAGACTAAAATTACAATATGTTTATTGTAACCTATAAAATAAACAATAGTTAATAGATAACTGTGATTATAATTTGATTATACTTTTCCACATATTATAAAAATCAATTTATGTCCAATTGCAAGTTTGGTTCTCGGAGGTACAACTGGGTGTAGTGTCACCATATATACAGCGTGGCTGCATCATACGTACAGGAGGACCGAAGGCTCTAGGTGACACCGGGCATGGCCCCTACCAGTCGATACCAATATAAAATTCAACATACACTTTCACCTTAGAGCCGGACTTCGTCATCCTTTTGTTTTCATGATTAATTTTATATTAATATTATTTGTAATTTGGTAAATATGAGTTTAGGTCTGTTACATTGAGTTGCAACTCGTTATTTCCTGAGAAAATTAGCATTATATTTCATTTTTCTCTCTATATGAAAGCAAAATTTTCATATATTTCTCTATAGTGCAATCTATGATTATTTATAAAGCTTTTAATATTTATATTTTCAAATATGATTATTTATATCTACAATTTTGACTTTTTTGCTTTGCCTTCCACATGCGTAAAGGAAATATAACAATTGCGTAGATATTGTATAAAAATAACTAATTTTTACGCTTCTAAAACACAGTTTTATTAAGTAATTAAAATATTCTGACATGAAAAAATGATATATTACCTTATGTATATCAAATAAAAAAAAATATTTATTCACTGTTATATTTATTTTAGGCTTGAGCCCGTTGACGCATAGGCTTGAGCCTGTGCGTCATTAGTGTTATGTAAATTAAATCAAAATTAATCATACAATTAAAAGCTGAGATAAAAAATATTTAGGCCTATTGAAGTTTGTAAATGGTGCAACACTGATAATGTTATATTTTTTGCAATTGTACTTGTTAAGTCAGACCCTAAACCCAACCTAACATACTAAGTTCACGTACAAAGACTCAGTCCCTAGCCTTATCCGCCCCTCGTTCTAGATTCTTCCACACTAGAGATAGCCGTTGTTTTACAAGAAGACGACGTAAGTTGCTAAGTAAATAAAGGGAGCCACGACCATCGATTTAAATTACTGAATCTCAGGCTGGGCTACGGAGGCCGAGCGGTTTTCGGGGTTGTGCTTGGAGAATTGATTAATCTGACGAGTCTGCAGAGGCCGTTGGAGTGGTCGAAGTCTGTCGACCATGTTAGTTTTAATCCCGTAAGAACAATATTATTTTCGAACTGGACATATCCCGCATATCCGGACTAAACAGTTATTTTTAAACTGATTTTTCCAAACAAATTTCATTTAATCAAGAATGAAATTACGTGTTCGAATTGCTTTGCGAATTCCTAATTAGTTATAAGCCTACATTAAAAAGATTTATAAAAATAATTGGTTTAATGTTTTTATTTTCACCCAAATTACAAAAATAGGCGCATGTATTTAATATATCTAAATCAAACCCAATGCGCAATATAAAAACGTTTAAAGTGACACCTCATACACAAAGTTTGATCAACAAATAACGAAAAAATAAGGATTCACAAATAACATTGTTCTTAAGGGATTAAAACCAACATGGTCGACAGCAAATTACGCACTATAAAGGCCTCTTTACACACCCGTGTTTTAACAGTGGCGTGATCTTCTCTCTGTGGTGCCACAGTAACTTCTGTTCACATATGAAAGTGGCGAGACCGGCATATGTTTAGTGTACCGGGTCTTGGACCGGTACAGTTTCGTTTTTTTCGTCGTTGTCTGCCAGGCTGCCTGAGATTCGCTTTTGCCTTGCGTTTCGCGTAATTGGTGGCCGTTGGCTTAGATCCGTTTCGTTCCGTGTTCCAGCTCGGGTTGTCAGGTTGGCCGTCTAGATTGTTCTAGTAGTTCGAGTTGGTTTGCAGCAGCCGTTAGTCACAAGATGCGAGGCTAAATCACCTAAAACGTAAGTGTTCATTTTGTATGTTTTAATATCTAATCACCCTTTTGGTGAAAATACTTTTGTTTAAATAATATTCAACGGGCTTACTGGTGTTTTCAGGGTTTTGTCTAATTTATATTCTTTGTCTAGATGTTTCTCAGACTAGGTTAAAGCCATGTGCTTCCATGTTACTCTTTACCGTTAATTACCGTTAATGCTTTTTATATCTGCCTTTATTTTCAATTGTAATTCTGTATAATGTTTATTGAGCCTTTTTACAGTTGTAGTTACCGATTTACCATATTTTTTGTTCTTTGCCAATAACTTAGCCTAGCTGTACTCTTTGATTTTCATGTTATAACCTATTGCTCATGTATCCATAGCCTAGTTTTCAGTTTGTCATTTTTAGTTCCATATACGTAATTAATTCTTTTATAATTTGTTAATTTGTAATTTGTCTTAAATCGGTTTTCCAACATAATTTTCCATAGCCTAAAAAGGGAGCTTTTATTTTCCTAGTGTGCTAATCATGTATAATTTTGTCTGTTCTTGTTTGGTTTTGCCATTTCATGTTTATTAGTTGTTATGTGTAATATTGTTGTTGTTGTGGCTGGACTATTTTTAATGGCTGTGTTTGACCTTGCAGTCCAGGGTCCTCGAGTGGGACATTTTCCCTCAGCCGGTCGTCCGGGCAAAGTTCTACCTTCCACACTGCCAGCCTGGCCTGAGGACCATGTATAGAGGCCATTGGTGACCCTGGCTGCCCCACCTACATCTTTGGGTATGAGTCTTCTGTCCTCAGGTCAGTGCTTTCCAATTTAGTTTCCCGGCGGCTGAGCTGGGGGTTTTTGATGGTGCATCGTTTAAAAGAAAAAAAAGAACAAGAAAAAAAAAAACAAGTGCAATTAAAAAGAAAAAAAAAAGTTTGTAGAACTTTTTATGTGGCCTAGGCCTAAAACTTAAACTTTACAGTGGATTTATGAAACAGCCATGGGGGACTTATATGTTTTTTTTATTATTAAAGGAATAAAAACTGTTGAAATATACCAAGAACTTTTAATGTTAAGATTTATTGTTATTTAGTTTAATTAGTTTATTTCTTGTTACATTTGTTTAGATTTTTATATTTGTTAGGTCCCCATTATTCTATCCTGTTATTATTTATTGATATGCTTAGGCCTAGTTATTGTTATTTATTTTTTGTTAAGTGTATTAGGGGGGGATTTTGAAGTGAATTTTTACTCGAACGGTACCGTGTTATATTTTCTTTTAAATTGTTTAATTTTTAAACTCACCAAAAGGGGATTATTGTGCTTTTAGTTAACTTAATTCGGAGCTGCCCCGGGATTCCGGCTTACTCCCGGGCCTCGGTGGAATCAAGGGATGTGGGCCAAATTGCCGGCTTAATTGATGATACCAAAATTTTTTTTTCCAGAAGTTTTCTAAATTTTCACTTTTATTTTGGGGTTATCTAAATTTGTTTCTTAATGGTCATTTTTAAATTGTTAATAATTTGTCTTACGTTTTGGGGTGTCTCAGGCTAAACTGCAGATAGGCCATACAGTTTGTTAATTGTAGTTTTGGTATTTGTAGCGTTAAGTGTTTTGGTAGCTTTTGTCGTTATATTGTTAAATTTTGTGTTTATTGTTATTTATTTAATTGCAGATTTTATATTGTGGCCTTCTGCCTGTTTCTATTGTGGCCCTATGCCAGCCAGTTAATGTTTATTTGGCAAATAAAATCAGTTTTGCTCAGCAGCCGAGTGTTATTTTGACCCTCCAACTGCCACCCGTGATCCCATCGCTCGATTTGTTTTGAGCCATCCCCCAGTTGGCACGCTTTCCAGCTTTGGTGGGGGGGATGGGTCTCATTAGTCAGTGATCAGTGCCAAGCAGTGACAATCAGTGGTTGGTCAGCAAGTGAACTAACAATGACAGAATTTACCAACGATGAAATGTGTATGATTGCTCTTATTCTGGATGAAGAGATGATGAAGCAAAACAAGTGTGCAAGAGGTTGTGGTTGAGTGGTTGCATAAAGCCTGGAAAAGTAGATAAAGTGAAGGAGAATTCATTACTCTTTATAAGGAATTAATCGACGACGGGCCTATTGTTTTTAATAATTCCGAATGTCAGAAAGTACATAAAATAGTATTTTATTGAATAAGCATGACAAAATTCTGAGGAAAAGATATACACAAGTAAGTAAAAACAACAACTAAACAACCACCAGAGCACAACAACGTCCGTACTGCTACCGTGATTTGAGTAAAATATCGTCGTCAACTTTCCTGCCTCTACGGTGACGGCGAGAGCGTTGGCACCACTGATACGGACGTGTGAGAACAACGCAAATTAACTTACAGAAGAATATTGTTGTGCTTACCGAAAGGTCCACGTGTCGGGGACGTCACTGTCATGACACGGGTGTGTGTGAAGAGGCCTTTAATTATCGTAATTTAGAACAACCTGAGGGCAAGATATTTGTTAGGATTTTAACGTATCTATCAACTTTAATTATAGACATATATTAACTATACATATTTTTATTTTTCAGCGATGTTTTAAGACGAAGTAGAAAAAAAAACAAAAACATTGTAACCTATTCAATTGCACAATTAGGCTAAAATCCAGTAATTTTGGATTAGTAAAGAAGAGAATCAACTATTTTAACAGCTAACTACTAATTATTAACATAATTAACACAAAAACTGCATAACTATTTAAAATAAAAACTAACTGAACAAAATCTTTTACACATGTTTTAGAGTAAGTTTGTTTATAGATTGAATAAAATCTAATTATTTTTATTTTTAACAGAAGTTAACAAGTCACCGTATAATAGTGACAATATAATCTAAATAACAAGTAGCCTAAGTAATACAAACGATATTCTTACATTCAAAATAAAACACCAATTCTTTTTTCATAAACTAAGCTACACCATACGCCTATAGTCACTCCTCTACACAAAACTGAAATACATGAAATATAACATTTAATTGAAAAAAGAGTATATAGACCTGTGCAAAATTATCGCACAACCTTAAAAAACAGGTTTTTAACTAAAAGAGGGTTTATGACTGGCTTTTTATCTATAATAATACACAGATGAACAAGAATATCACAAAAACAAGTCCAGGCCACCAAATAGACTTGTCCCTTTGGATGTTTGTTTATCTGTGCATAGTACAAAGTTCAAACTGAGTTCCAGGGTTGTTTTATAAATCATTTTTGTGAACTCACTCTCTAGTTTACGGATTATATTGTGATTGCTCTAGATTATTCCATAAGTTTTTAGTGTAAAGTGTTCATTTTTGGTCACTATTTGTCACTATTTCGTCACTATTATTCATTATTCATCTGTAAGACGCCGTTTGTAGAGATATGGGCAAATATGAGGAGTGAATGAGTGTGATGAGTGTAGATGAACGAGTGTAGTCATTGTTACTATCTGAGTTCGACTTAGCTCAGAAAGGACTATTTATTAATAGCCCAATAGCCAGGGCAATTATGGGACCTACAGCTTTACGTGGAATCCGAACCACGTAGTGTTGGTCTGATTTTCAGCTAACTGACAAGTCTGACACTCAGTTCTCTTCACTACACAACATCTGAACCTTGACTACCATTCAACACGGACACTCCAGATTTCTCTAGTAGTGTCTACGTTGATGGCAACCACTGAGCGGACGCCGTGTCGGTATTAAGAGTACCGAGCATAGAACCTATCGCCTATAATCTCCCAAACACTATTTGCCTTACTATTTAACTGCTACATAAGCCTCCATCGCAAGATCTTTAGTGGAACAAGGTAGGTCATTCTGGTGAGGGGCAGGAATGCTCGATATACATTATACCACTGTTTGTAGGGTATTAAGATGGTTACAGGCCAATGAATCTGACAAGGCCGGCCTAGAGTGACAAACCAGCGAGACGAGAGATTTGTAGTTCTTAATTCGCTTAGAGAAAGATTGATAACCAGTACATCTCTGAAGGAATTAATTATACGTGTAAGGAATGTTCACTTTTCCAATAGTTTAGTGAGGAGACGTCAGAGTAGAGAAGGCCATCATCAACAGGCCCACGAATCATCAGGCAGCAACGTGTTGCTCGACTTGCATTTGCTCGTGATCATGTTAATTGGACTCGCAATGGTAATGGTTTTATTCTTAGAAGAAACTAGAGTGAGCCTAAGAGGTCAAACTGGACGTAATAAAGTTTGGAGAAGAGGTGGAGTGATATTTGTAAGTGTGCTTTGCTCAAAGGGAACCTCTCAGAAGTGGCTCTAGGATGTTTTGGGAGGCATAGGCTTTGAAGCCCACACAGCAATATTGACTGTTCCAGGCCCAGCTCTTAAAGCAGAAAGGTAAATACTGGACATTTTGCAAAACCATGTTATGCCATTTGCATATTTTATCGGTGAAAATATTCTGCTAACAAAAAGACAACACTAACAAAATATTCTCGCCCAAGCTAGAGCAGTAACACGTTACCTAAGGGAAGCTGGTGGGAACAAATTGGATTGGCCTCAGAAAAGTCCTGACATGAGTCCTGTAGAATAACTAACTGTGGGATTAAAAGGCTTGTCCGGGCTCGGGTTCACGCCCCACAAACTGTACGTGAGGTTGTAGAAGCATTCCAAGAGAGTGGAAACATATCTCTCTTGTAACCATAAAAAATATCATTCAAGGCACTCGTAGAATGCTCCAGAGGTAATACGTGCTTGAGGAGATGATACCAGATATCTACAGATACATAATGAAGAACAAACATCAATTATTTTAAGTGAGTAATTTAAAAATCATGTTATTTCATGCTTACCAACAAACTTGGCCAGACACTAACGACAATACTCTTTCATGTGTATTATCCCACCTGCTACTACTCTACCACAATACTCTTTCATGTGTATTATCCCACCTGCTACTACTCTACCACAATACTCTTTCATGTGTATTATCCCACCTGCTACTACTCTACCACAATACTCTTTCATGTGTATTATCCCACCTGCTACTACTCTACCACAATACTCTTTCATGTGTATTATCCCACCTGCTACTACTCTACCACAATACTCTTTCATGTGTATTATCCCACCTGCTACTACTCTACCACAATACTCTTTCATGTGTATTATCCCACCTGCTACTACTCTACCACAATACTCTTTCATGTGTATTATCCCACCTGCTATGCTAAGAAATCTTACCACTCTCCTTAAACAAAACAGTGGAATCTGTGAAAATAATAAAGTGGTGCGATATTTTGCAAATGAGTGTATATGATAAGTGTACTATCCACTATTCAGTAGTACTGTGGCCACGACCTGTGGTTCATGTCAACGCCCACCGAATCAAGTCAAGTTCCCGTACCGAAGATTGTAAAGGGTGACATGATCGGTTCAGGAAGTAAAAATAAAATTCTTCCTTCTATGAATAAGCAAGGTAAATTATTTTATATGCAACGATAGTTAAAAAAAGTAGGAGTTATCCTTTACCATTAACGAATAGTAAAATAATTTTCCTTTACCCTAAATCATGTAATTCTTTTTTAACTAGTAACATTAAAGGTTTTATTTAATTTAAAAATAAAGAGATGATATAAACATCAGACATGTGTTGTAAAACGAGATATGAGTTTAGATGGTTTTAACACTCCATCGCGTGTGAAATTGCGATGGATTCCGGGAAAATGTGAATTAATTAATCCATTGTAACTGGCACACCACCATGTGTGGCATTTTATTGTAGACTGAATAAATCCCAATACTGGTGGTAGCTCAAACGCTATTTCCAACTCACAATATTCATTGCAACTGTTATGAATGACAACCCTTGTCATTCATTTTACATTAACATTGAACACATGTAAAATTTTCAATGTTAACTTTTAACATTTATAGTTAATATTTCAAATCTTTAGTATTTCGACCACGCATTAACTGACTTATCAGGTGGAGAGCAGAGGAAGAGCTGCTTCAGAATAAATTTTAAGTTAATGCGTATATTGCTTGTTTATAATTATTTGACGAAGAAGAGAATATTTATAATATTTTATATGCACATATTATTTGATTTAGTGTCATTGTATTGAACACTAACTAGACTCGGCGACGGTTTACTCTAGCATAGTCTGATATTACATGTTGGGAGGGGGGGGTTTATTAGTTGTTTTTATAAATAAACACTCATTCGGTCACAGTAATTAATTGTGTTACAGGATGATCTGGATATAACAAGCACATAAATCAGCTGGCCACAATACACTTTTCAGCACTGGCATTTATTTTCATATGTAAAATATAGGTAGGTCGAGAAATTCTTGAAATGACCTTTTCCCTGTTACAGTTTTAGGATGTAAATATATAAAAACATTCTTATATATATATATATATATATATATATATGTATATATATATATATATATATATAGATTCTACATTGTATATCAGTTTCAAGGGAATCCACTCATTATTTTTCAAGTTTTGTGTACAAAAAAAAAAAAAAAAAAAAAACTCTTTCCGGTTTTTTATACGGGTTTCTATGTAATATAATGCCATGAGCAGAAATGTCAATACTTTAGATATAAGATTTTACAAACAAAACAAAATTATCTCTAAACAATTATTGACATTCTCATACGTCCTGAGAAAAATAATTTCCTAAAATTATATTGGCTTGAAATAGTGGAATATCAAAATCACATGAAACATCAAAAAGCAACTCTTTATTAAAACAAATTACGCAAGCTATTGTT
Organism: Stictocephala bisonia; assembly: GCA_035578905.1. Taxonomy (NCBI): domain Eukaryota; kingdom Metazoa; phylum Arthropoda; class Insecta; order Hemiptera; family Membracidae; genus Stictocephala; species Stictocephala bisonia. The sequence continues at coordinate 18,400 of JAQJVL010002016.1, forward strand.
TATTTTGCTTTTAAGAATATCAATAGGGTAGATGGGATACACTCACTACCGTACCTAATTACAAGTCCAGATACAGATTAATATTGTATCAACAGGGTAGATGGAAGATACTCAATTCCGTACCTAATTATAAGTCCAGATACGGATTAATATTGTATCAACAGGGTAGATGGGAGACACTCACTACCATACCTAATTATAAGTCCAGATACAGATTAATATTGTATCAACAGGGTAGATGGAAGATACTCAATTCCGTACCTAATTATAAGTCTAGATACAGATTAATATTGTATCAACAGGGTAGATGGAAGATACTCAATTCCGTACCTAATTATAAGTCTAGATACAGATTAATATTGTATCAACAGGGTAGATGGAAGATACTCAATTCCGTACCTAATTATAAGTCCAGATACGGATTAATATTGTATCAACAGGGTAGATGGGAGACACTCACTACCGTACCTAATTATAAGTCCAGATACAGATTAATATTGTATCAACAGGGTAGATGGAAGATACTCACTACCGTACCTAATTATAAGTCCAGATACAGATTAATATTGTATCAACAGGGTAGATGGAAGATACTCAATTCCGTACCTAATTATAAGTCTAGATACAGATTAATATTGTATCAACAGGGTAGATGGGAGACACTCACTACCGTAAGTCCAGATACAGATTAATATTGTATCAACAGGGTAGATGGAAGATACTCAATTCCGTACCTAATTATAAGTCCACATACAGATTAATATTGTATCAACAGGGTAGATGGAAGATACTCAATTCCGTACCTAATTATAAGTCTAGATACAGATTAATACTGTATCAACAGGGTAGATGGAAGATGCTCACTACCGTAAGTCCAGATACAGATTAATACTGTATCAACAAGGTAGATGGGAGACACTCACTACCGTAAGTCCAGATACAGATTAATATTGTATCAACAGTTCCAGACAAAGCAATCAAACTCATTACCAATGAATACAAACTCTTTTTGTATTCATTGTCATTACACATAAACATGATCTAAAATTGTACTTTTAGCCGTAACTATTCATTTTATATCACTTCTTGCGGACGGCCCACTTAGAGTACAAAGAAAATCTTTAACACGAGCATATGTAGTTACTCGCATATTTAGTTACTCGCATATGTAGTTACTCGCATATGTAGTTACTCGCATATGTAGTTACTCGCATATGTAACAATCGTGCATATCAAACTTTACTAGTAGAACACAATGCCACAAATCTCATTTTCAAAGGACTACTAATTTGGAAATTTTAGCATTCGAAGTGCATTATTAGATCGCCATTGGCTAAGCTTTGTAAAATTGTGGAATAGTTAAATGATCATTAAACCACTTTAGATACAGAACCGAAAAGCTTTGTAATGTTTGCTGGTCACAAAAATCTACAAATTAGACATATCAAGTGGCTGCTACAATATCTGGTGGATGGCCCACTAAGAGTAAGAAGAAATCTACGTCAGCTTATATATGTCTTTTATTAAAACATAGTTTCGCAAATGTAATGTCAAAAGGGAGTTTCTTTGCAAAATTATAGAAAATTATTATCATATAATTGTTGAATATCAAACGGCTGCCATATTTTACCCGGCTGTTCATTAGAGGTAGTAAAGTTCGCGGCATTGTTTTCTACTGAAAACGACCTTCAAATTGATATCCATATTAACATATGCTCGTATTACATATTTCCTTTGGACCTAATGCTAGTCCCTAGGAAGTGATATAAATTGATTTTTGTTGTTTTTTTTAACTTCAGTGCGTCAAAAAGTACAATTTTAGATCGTGTTTATTATGTTATGAGTTTTATTGATTTATCTAGAACAGCAAAGTAAATGTTAAGCTGTATATTACATACAGTAAATAACTCATGTAATATGAACGTTTGTGCTGATACAGCTGGATCGCTGTAGCGGCTATTACTGATACACAACAAGTGCTGATACATATGGGACCACACTAGCGGCTATTACTAATCCTCAACAAGTGCTGATACAGCTGGGGCCACACTAGCGGCTATTACTGATCCTCAACAAGTGCTGATACAGCTGGGACCACACTAACGGCTATTACTGATCCTCAACAAGTGCTGATACAGCTGGGACCACACTAGCGGCTATTACTGATCCTCAACAAGTGCTGATACAGCTGGGACCACACTAGCGGCTATTACTGATCCTCAACAAGTGCTGATACAGCTGGGACCACACTAGCGGCAACAAGTAATAACTGATCCTCAACAAGTGCTGATAAAGCTGGGACCACACTAGCGGCTATTACTGATCCTCAACAAGTGCTGATACAGCTGGGACCACACTAGCGGCTATTACTGATCCTCAACAAGTGCTGATACAGCTGGGACCACACTAGCGGCTATTACTGATCCTCAACAAGTGCTGATACAGCTGGGACCACACTAGCGGCAACAAGTAATAACTGATCCTCAACAAGTGCTGATAAAGCTGGGACCACACTAGCGGCTATTACTGATCCTCAACAAGTGCTGATACAGCTGGGACCACACTAGCGGCAACAAGTAATAACTGATCCTCAACAAGTGCTGATAAAGCTGGGACCACACTAGCGGCTATTACTGATCCTCAACAAGTGCTGATACAGCTGGGACCACACTAGCGGCTATTACTGATCCTCAACAAGTGCTGATACAGCTGGGACCACACTAGCGGCTATTAATGATCCTCAACAATATTTAGTTATTATTATTACAGAATAATAATTCTTATTGAATGAACATTATTGATTTTACTATGTACATAAAATAAATACAGACAACTAGTTATCAATTGGTCGGTATCGTAGTCGGTTAAATTTCAGCTTTATAAGCTAAAGGTTCTCAGTTCGATCCCAATCTAAGTAATAATAAATTTTTAAAGGCGCTGATAATCGCCCGCTGTTCATTTGTCATTGGGCTATTAATTAATGAAACTTTCGAAGGAATACTCGGCATAAGTTCGGACAATAATAAACAAATATAAGTTAATCTATTTTATTTTAAAACAATCATTACCTGGAGAGCCTCTTATATTGACACCCTTATCACACTATTTGCAGTTCCTCACTATGTACAAGCTCATCTTCCAACTGTGAGCATGCTTCTACCGTTATGTAGGTGTTAATTATGTAAATTTGGCAAGTTGTGTGATTCCATCCAACGTAGTTAAAAATATAGTTAAATGAAGACTAAATAAAAGTGAATGTAGAAACAACTTGATAAATATGGTAAAAACAATAAAGTACCATATGGAGAATATCCACAAAGAATTATTGCATTTTAAATCGTTGAAGTTAAAATGGATGTACATAAAAACAAAAACGAAATATACAGTGTCTATACAAGATAACCTAAACCTTGTGTATAGTCAAATGTGTCAGATGTTGTCTACTTAAACTATTTAGGAAACGTGTGGTGTCATTTATGGTGCAATGGAAGATGCAACTTGGCGATTTTCCGGTGACGAATTTATAGTCTGGGTATAGATAAAAACTGTATGTAAAAGGTAAACTGAACCTTTAGTGTGATAAAATGTGTAGATATTGTCTACTTAAACTATTTAGGAAACGTTGCGTCATGGATTGTGCAACGGAAAATGCAGCCTGGTGAATTTCCGGCGGCGAGTTGCCATGGCAACACCCCACACTTTAAATGATATCTAGCCATAAATTTAACTCGGACTAATAAATATGTCTTCTCAGCCTTAAAACTAAGATCTAGTTTTGTTTTTATTTTCTTCCGAAAAAAACATTGAATTTACAAAGTGGATACCTGTTTGAAATAATAGCCTTATATATAAAACTTAAAGTGTGTTACCAATTATGGAACATTATTTTCATCCCTGGGCAAACAGATTCAGCAGGAACACTGAGGGCAGCAATTTATTATGAAACACAGGCTTTATTAACACAGTGACTTTACACGGAACTACTAAAGCTGTTATTTACAGGGACCAATCAATCAGTAAAGGGTTAATAAAGCCTTATAATAAAAACATATGTTGGCCTAAATAATCTGTTAATTGAAGAGATGGCACAGGTGAAGTCAAATTTTAAATTAAAAAGTGACTTTTGCTGGCCACAGAACTGATGTCAAATGGGAGTATGAAAAACAAAACCAAATGTTTGTTTGATACTGATGAAGACGGTTTTTAAGCTTAGTTTTTATTAAATGATAAGACTTGTGATGAACCTATGTTACAAGTATACACGTGTAATAATGATATTGAGTGGTCAAGCGATGGTTGGAGGAGAAAGGGTGGTCGGTTAATAATGAACTTAAAGCTGCTCAGAAACTGTTGGTCAATTAATGAGCGCCAAAACGTCGAGTCGAGCTTTGTGGCGAGGAACACTTTGGTTTGGAATAAACAGCTTTTTGATTGAATACTTGTACAGCAAGTTGTCTCTACTCAATAATACTGTGGTTGTTTATGAGGATAGTAACAAAACATTTAGTAACTCACGCTAAGTAATAATAGATAATTGTTAGAAGTAAAAGATTAACAATAGAATATACTTATCTAGCAATATCCTTATATATAATACGTGAAGCCGTTTTTTGTCAACGCAACACCTCCCTTATTTCTTGATCAAATTAAACTGTTGAGGTGTAAAAAAATGTGCCTCTGTTTGTAATTTTGCAATAACGTCTTAATTCTTCAATATTTTCATCCTGAAGGATAAGGGAAGCCCTTAAAGTTCATATTTTCACCCATAAGAATAACATGGAGAGAGAATTAAATGAATCAAAAAGTAACAGATGTTCAAATGTAAATAATGATTTCCAAAGAGTGTTTGTTTACAGCTGTTGTAATTTAAACAATGGTGTTTTTAATATTGAGGAAGTTAGACCTTTCGTAATGTTAAACCAGGGAAGGTCGTAAGCATAATATTATTCACATTCAATTGTAGGCCTCAGCTCTACTGGACATGAAGGTTTCAATGGCAATCTAATGGAGTTATTTTATTTATTTAATCAATATTGGGCTGACAAACAAAAACAAATGAAAGGAACATGTTTGAAAAAGGTTAAGTAATACCATTGGGTGTTTATACTAATAAATATGTAGTGACGCAAGTAATGTGAGTGAGATACAGCAAATATATTTATTCGTGTGATTTTACGTTTTACAGTTAGCCTATTATTAAAATTCAAAGGCCGAGGTGTAATGAGCGCAGCGAGAGACGGGGTTGGCACGCGCAGCGTGCAGGGGTCTCCTTAGTATATACATAATCAGGGTGTTTCCCAATATTTATACAGATTTCTTAAAAATAGAAACATATATACATTTCTTAAAATATTTATTCATTTTCAGTAACAAGTATGGTTGAATTATTCTCATTATTTTTACTTTTTACTGTGCAAGTATTACACATTAAATTCATGTTTTTTCTAAAAATACTTTTAGAAAAAACAAGAATCTACTTATTTATTAATATTTTTTGCCATTTAAAAAACTTTTATAGCAATAGTCAATTATAATATAGATAAAAAAATAGAATACTAAATAAATAGCTTATCTTAACACTGTAAGCCTCTCTCGCTCTGGTCCCATACCCATGGATATCATTGCCACTCGTCAATTTCCATAGCACAAAGTTTCCAAGATATACAGGGACAACCTTGTCAGAATACCCCATCTCTGAATGCGGCTTTACAAGACTCTTTGGACTTTAATTTAGAAATCAACCGCACAGCGTTCTCCTGAAGTTCTAAAGTTCGACCACAATGGACGGTTGTTCTACTGCCCCCATAATCAAGTGTATTTCACATAAATATAATTTAGAAATTAATATTATGATTATGTCAATGCATATACATTTATGCTGTACGACTAAAAGCTATTTTATGTATTTTACAAAGTTTAGATTGGTAATAATGTGTATTTAGTTATCATAATATTCATCCAGTTTATAATTTTAGTTCATACTGTTGTCTTTTTAATTGGTATAAGTATTATAATACATTTTATAGTTGGCCAAACGAGTCAGATTTAAACAACTGAATCTTAGTTATAAAAGACTAAATAATGAGACACAGCTATAAAAGTGATCATATTTAGAGATCTCAAGCTGATGGGCTGGACTGCGAATTCCAAAGCCACTTTCATATGCAAATTGTTTGCCTGCAGACGACCAGCTCACACCCCACCCACTTCTGACCGTATTTATTACCTCAATCAACACTACATTACTGTTATATCTTCTAGATATATGATTGAAAATATTACGTTGTCTAAATCATAGATTTCAATCTGTCTATCTGCTTTTTATTTAAGAGCCAAAATTATTACGAGTTAAATTTATAACGTGTTTTTTTTTCATTATGAATTTACAAACAAGGGTTTCAGTTAAGAAAGTGTTCATAAATTAAATATATTACATATCAAGAAGCGCAACTTAGCGTAAGTTTATTTCAAACTCCTGTTCAAACTTATAAACGTGCCATAAACCTTAAACTTCGATGTCTAGAGTTAATTGAAGTCTAGGGGACTTTTTATGTGCATGAAAACGTTGCTTATTTCGAACTTTTTCAGTACAAAAACTTGGTTTAGAATTCGCCACTACAGCTAACTTTTTACAAATTTTAAAATTATAATATAATTAAAGTTAAAAAAATGTACATATAATATAAAAAGCATAGTTCTTAAATGAACGTAGATTGGTACAAAAATTCCTAAATCATATCTAAGAAGTGCAAAACAAATAATTCAAAGGAAAACGTGGTGTTGGGTTTAAATGATCTGAAAAGTTCTTAAGAGGACGAACTCAACAAGATGACATTCAAAACTACCCATGTCAATCATGAGCTTGGCTGAAGGCTTGCTGCAAGGATCTCAGCACCCCTCTCTCTCTCTCCCTCCCCCCTCAACAAGATGACATTCAAAACTACCCATGTCAATCATGAGCTTGGCTGAAGGCTTGCTGCAAGGATCTCAGCACCTCCCTCTCTCTCTCCCTCCCCCCTCAACAAGATGACATTCAAAACTACCCAATCATCAGCTTAGCTGAAGGCTTGCTGCAAGGATCTCAGCACCCCCCTCTCTCTCCCTCCCCCCTCAACAAGATGACATTCAAAACTACCCATGTCAATCATCAGCCTAGCTGAAGGCTTGCTCAAGGATCTCAGCACCCCCCCTCTCTCTCTCTCTCCCTCTCCCTCAACAAGATGACATTCAAAACTACCCATGTCAATCATGAGCGTGCCTGAAGGCTTGCTGCAAGAATCTCAGCACCTCCCCCCTCTCTCTCCCTCCCCCCTCAACAAGATGACATTCAAAACTACCCATGTCAATCACGAGCTTGGCTGAAGGCTTGCTGCAAGGATCTCAGCACCCCCCTCTCTCTCCCTCCCCCCTCAACAAGATGACATTCAAAACTACCCATGTCAATCATGAGCGTGGCTGAAGGCTTGCTGCAAGGATCTCAGCACCTCCCCTCTCTCTCTCTCCCTCCCCCCCTCAACAAGATGACATTCAAAACTACCCATGTTAATCATGAGCTTGGCTGAAGGCTTGCTGCAAGGATCTCAGCACCCCCCTCTCTCTCTCCCTCCCCCCCAACAAGATGACATTCAAAACTACCCATGTCAATCATGAGCTTGGCTGAAGGCTTGCTGCAAGGATCTCAGCACCTCCCCTCTCTCTCTCCCTCCCCCCTCAACAAGATGACATTCAAAACTACCCATGTCAATTATCAGCTTGGCTGAAGGCTTGCTGCAAGGATCTCAGCACCTCCCCTCTCTCTCTCCCTCCCCCCTCAACAAGATGACATTCAAAACTACCCATGTCAATCATGAGCTTGGCTGAAGGCTTGCTGCAAGGATCTCAGCACCTCCCTCCCTCTCTCTCCTTCCCCCCTCAACAAGATGACATTCAAAACTACCCATGTCAATCATGAGCTTGGCTGAAGGCTTGCTGCAAGGATCTCAGCGTCCCCCCTCTCTCTCCCTCCCCCCTCAACAAGATGACATTCAAAACTACCCATGTCAATCATGAGCTTAGCTGAAGGCTTGCTGCAAGGATCTCAGTACCTCTCTCTCTTCCTTATTTGTATAATGATTGTAAACGCCTATTAACATTCACTAAATGTCTTGAGAAATAGCAGTTATTTGTTGACGAGTGTATCTGAAACTCGAAAGTTATTTGTTGACGAGTGTATCTGAAACTCGAAAGTTATTTGTTGACGATTGTATCTGAAACTCGAAAGTTGTTTGTTTAAATGTTTAGAGTGGTGTAAATAATTATTTACAAATTATCAGATTTTGTTTAAAAATACCAACATGATTATATAGCTGTAGACAGTGCAAATTTATAACTTTTGATTTGAAAAAATGTAAACGATTAAAGATATATTTAATTTAAAACATTGATTGTTCACCAACATAAAATATATACTTACCATTAACGAAACTGTCCGTCAAGTTTCGCAAAAAACAAAGGTGTTTAGCGCATTATTAATTTCAATTTTGCTCAATCAAATTAATTTATGGACTAGAAACACACAAAGTTTTCAAATCCTCTTGAAATAGCACAATACCTTTTTGTTACGTTGAATTATAAAAAACAAGGGATTAACCACTTAGCCAATTTTAAAACAAAGATCCATTCTTCCACTAAAACATCTTTGTACAACACACTTAAAAAACATGTACATTCATAGTTATATTGGAATAATTATGATGTATTAATTTATTAAACTAATTGAGGTTATTTCATAAGACCTCGGGAAATAAAAAATATATTTTTAAATGTGCAGTGTTTTAACCATAACAAGCTTAGTGTTTTTTAAAAAAATACATTAAAGACTGTATTAATTTAAACAGATTTCAGATAAATGTTTGGCTGTGGCCTTAACAATCAGATCAATGTGGCCTGTATACATATTTTTAATTGCAACTATAAAACAAAATAAACGTTATTATATTCTTGTTAAATACATTAACTTTTGCATGATGTAAAAGGCTTATCTTTTTATTGTATTATTATATAAATTAAACGTGTATTTATAACATTGAACTAAATGATTATTGATATTAAATGTATACAAGTAAAAATTGAAATACTTTTAGAAATAATTCTATGATAAATAAACTATTTGTGTTGGTAAAACCCATCAGATTTTGATTATAGTGTGTCAGTTGTTATCGGAATTTCACAGTCGACACAGAGCAGTATCCTATTGAAACTATATCTTCCCTTTTATCCTGACAAGATAGCCATAAATTGTCAATATGGGTAGTAATTCCCAAGTAATTGCTAACATTTTACATAACTTTAATTTTGTGTATTGTTTGAAATCTTCTTATTCTTAATGAAATACAAATTTTCGATGACTTAAATCACTTAGAGGCTATTCCTAAACAAAAAATTCTTGATACATTTTTTGCCTATTACTGTTTTCCTTGTGTGAAAATATGAAGAATGATTCGTTTGTTTTTGTATTTAATTCGTAAAGCTTACACGAATTATTTTAGTCTAAGAGTATATATTACCAACCAAACATTACAACTGAGCTAGTAGGATTTTACTTTTATTTGTCTTAAAATGAAAAACTACTTTAAATTGATCCGTGAAAACATAACTGTATTTCATTAAGCATATAAAAGTAATGTATCATTACTATAAGTTACATAAGGATTATAAAGTGACATGGTAAATGTATAAAGGCTAAGACAATGTTTCAGGAATTTGATAACAACTTTTCTAAAAATTTAAAATTATGAAATTTATAAAACTTCTATCAACGACGTATTAAAATATAATTACGAATAAAATACCGTATTTATTTATATAAAATATAAATATCAAAGGGGGTTTGAGTAGTAACATTGTAAAGTTGATGCATAGTAAAAACTAGTTAAAATATCGGCACCTATATTTTTTGTTCCAGCTTAAATTAAATTATTTATAATAACGTTTAAAAATGCACATGGCATAACGTACAGTCAAACGAAGAAAAAAATTGTGTGATTGGACTTTTCATAGGCCTCTTAGTTCCTTATCAACCTTAAAACTCGGGTACACATAACTTCTGTGCCACTAGTAGATTTATTTCAAAATGTACTTCAAGAGTTTGTATGTAGGGAAATAATTAGCCATAAATGGCATCGTGGAATCAGCTTGGACCTACAGGAGCGTTTGACGACTAAAAAAAAAAAAAAAAACCCTCCTCATACTTATGCATGTAAAGTACACAAAATATATCATTGGGGACAGTGTTCGATGAAGACGTTATGTATCATAGTTTCAGAGTTAGTTCAGAATTCCTGTGATGACGACAAATACAGTCGTTATATTCCCGTGGGAACGACCAGGTGCTACTACCTTGGACCCCGTGCAAAGACAGTGTTGTTACATCACTTTGAACAACGATATACGTTTAACAACATCATTAGGGACCACGTTTGTAAACTACGTGTTATAGTTTCAAACTTTAGAAGTTTGTGTGTAGGTTTGTTCCTTACATCCAGTGTATCTCCGTGGGAACTACCAGGTGCTACTACCTTGGACCCCGTGCAAAGACATGTTACATCACTTTGAACAACGATATACATTTAACAACATCATTAGGGACCACGTTTGTAAACTACGTGTTATAGTTTCAAACTTTAGAAGTTTGTGTGTAGGTTTGTTCCTTACATCCAGTGTATCTCCGTGGGAACTACCAGGTGGACCCTTCACTCATATCCTAAAACGGGACAAGTAAGTGACTGTCTTTACTGCCGAAGTAAACCTGAAATAGTGACTTTAATGAGGTATTTATATGAAGTTGCGAAAAAAAACATTATGAAGCAACAATGTCACATGCAATTAGGGTTCATTTAAAAATAATATATTCAATTTTTTTGCAATTAGATTAAAAACATTTTTTACGTTACTAAGAAAATTTTAAACAATACATTAATAACTACTTTTTTAATATTCAACAAAAATTATTGAAATAAAAACTAACTAGATTAGTTTTGTATGTAATTACGATAAGTTTATTTCATGGGCGCCAAATTTTATTTATACTAACGCTTCATTTATATGACTATGGTAAGTTATTAGTTAAAAAAAAAAAAAAAAAAAAAAAACGTAATGTTAAGAATATACATTGTAACTATTTTAAGTAGTCTGACAACGCTACTAAAAATAACAATAACCCAAAATATACAAATATTTATTCGAGTTCTTATGTTTTTAACAAAACATTCTCATATAGAGCTACTTTATCTGCTAACCGTGCTGCCAAAGATAAAAACAAAACACAGATGAATATAGTATGTGTTTTGTTAGTTTTTCTAAAGTTTCATGGCATTTAATTAAATTATTTAACATTGTTTAAATATAGTATTTTTACTATAATTTTCAGTAACAGCCAAACAAAAGAGTTGTTTAGAAAAATATTGTTTATTGATAAATAATAAATACTCAATATTTGTAGTCATTTATTTAAAACTTGTTGAAAAAATAAACAGAAGTAGTAAACCCTCGATTTAACGGGCCCCAATTGAATGGGTTAGAGTGGACAACACAACATAGTGTAGTTTTATGTAGACATCTTTAAATACTCCATATATAGTTATTATTACTATTCAGAAATGTATATCCTAAAACTCCTATCCTTATGAGTTAATCATTTTTATATAATATGTATTTGTATATTTTATTGATTTATTGATCTCATAACAGATTGAGGCGAGTTAACCCTGATTTAAGGCTGTTTGGTCAAAACCAATTTCTATTTTTTTCGATTTTAATGACTTTAAACGCAATTAAATGCCTCCCAATTAGTTCTTCCATTAAAATTATGTTTATAGTTAAAGGTGCGAATTTGGAGTTTCTCGATACATACAATATTTAGAAAATATTTTACCAACTATTCCCAAATTTTAAAAACAGACCCTCATAGGACTGGTTTTGCTCATGAGTTATTTTAAATTACGTAATTTTACTGCAAATTAGTAAATTTGACTTTAAATAATTAATGTTATATGTTTGCTTTTATTTTATTACGACGAGAAATACCATGTCTTTGGCATCTTATCTTTGTGCTCACATGATGATTGAGTTTGGTGAGTATACAAGTGGCTTACTCCAAAGTCAATTAGACAATTTGCCGGGTCACGTAATGCCTTGATTACTAGCTCACACTCGACAGGGATATAGATCCACGAGACTGTGTATGAACCCGGCAAAGCAAAACAGCAGACTTCAACTTATAAAACTGTATTTTAAGATAAATAACTTCATTGAAAAAAACCACACTTTTTGTTTTGAGAATGTTCAAATTAGCTTGTTATGGCCTCAAAGTCAACAATGACATTTATTAAAATTACATTAAATGGAATGACGCATAGATTTTAATTATTTAACTAACGGAATTATATGATTAGGACAAGTTCAGTGTAAAGAACATCTGAATTCTTGAAAATTAATATTTATAATGATCAATTTAACTGAAAATAGCAACATAACTCTATGTACAAAAGCTATGGTTGCATATATTGTATGTTCAACTAATCAAAACTACTAATAAATGTTAGTATCTTTCGAACCTTTTTTCAAATTTGCTTTCTTTGAAAGAATGTAAACCGGTGGGATTACCATTTGAAATAATTTTATTCGAAAAGCATAATATGATCACGATTAATAATACAGTTGTAAATAAATTATAAATAATTCAATTCTACAACTATATACAAATGAAAATGTAGAAGTGAACATCTAAAGAACAACTTTGACGCTCAAGAACATTCTACAGAAAATATATACTGAGCTCAACCACCACCATCGATGAAAAAAGAAGAAGAACCATTGGCTAATGAGCCTTTTAACTAATGTTTTTATGGGGCACCTGAAAAGTATACCCTGGAAAAGTACTCCCCCCCCCCAGTGAAGGCATACGTCACTTTGACGTCACAGTTGGGGGGGGGGGGCACTTTTCTAGTAGCGAACACCCGAAAACAATCCTCACAGTGAGATTTCAGCTGTTTGATCTTTTGAAACTATTAAATGGTGTATTAATATCATAGAATGATATTACGTAATGAATTAAGATGATAATGTAAGAATTAAGACCGTACTAGGTGGATTTATGCTGACTGGAAAAGTAGCCCCTGGAAAAATACCCCCTAAGGCTCGTTGAGCGGACTGTATAAGGAATATTGAAGGCGTTTGCGTTTTATATTAGATGCTTCGACACAGGGAATAGACATAATATCTGTTCTTTACTATGTGCCTTGGTGTATTATGAATTGTAAATAAACTGAAAACTCGTTACTATTCAGTTAAAATAATATTTTCTGTTTTTTTTTTTATATAATTCTGATCAACTACTGTCGGCGCAGAAATTATGTGCACCTGAGTTTGAAGGTTGTTTTCTAAGGAAATAAGAAACCTTCGAAAAATCTAACTATACCATTGTTACATGTACATTTCAAAGTTTTATTAAAAGTTTTAGTATATTTTATCCTAGTTGGAAAAAAAATTACCGGAATTTCAACAAGTTTTCACTGTACATCAAGTTTACATTACTATTACACAAAAACCCGTTAATGTATCACATTTATATTTTAATCCTGGTTTATAGGAATGTTTTATACTATTTTTTTGTGGATTTTAGAATTTGAACTGTTCGAAAAAAACAGTTCAAATCAATTACCTGAAAATTGTTTTCTTGGCTTTTAGAGGTCTACAAATTAATTACTTGGTCTTGTTGTAATTCTTATGATATGTATAGTTACGAAACATTACTCTCATATGTGTAATCACATGTAGTGATTTTATTTTGATTTAAATCGATTTAAAATCACCGCATTTACTTACAAATATGAAAGTAAAGTATCGTAACTATCAATAAGAATACAAAAAGGTCTTGTCATAAGGATTACAACAAGACCAAGTAAATAATTTTACGACTTCTAAAAGCCTAGAAAAAAAATTTTCAGGTAGTTAATTAGAACTATTTTTCTCGAAAAGCTAAAATCATAAAATTTACGAAACTTATAGAAATCATTCCTAACAACCAGGTATAAAAATATAATTTATGTAGATCTACCCAAATTGTTTATGTGTCTATATAAATAAATTATAGACCTTCAAAATTACAATCCACGAACAGTAGTTTTCAAACGCCTGCACCTTGGCTGCGGCAATCTCAAAGCCGAGCCAGCCCGGAGAGGTACTTTTCCAAGAGCTACTTTTCCACCCCGTACTTTTCCGGGGGGTACTTTTCCAAATGCTATAAATCCGATCAAAACTCGCCGTATTTGATTATAAATTTATGACTATATCATTACATTCAGCGAGTTTACTAGATCGGTCGCGGGGGGGGGGGTTACTGCTACCCCGTTTTTATTTTATTATGTCGAGAAATACAATGTCGTGTTTGGCATCTTATGCTTTTTAATATCACAAATTTACAACATTTATTAACTTTATATCCTCAACTTTATATACAATCCAATCACTACGCCCACGTACAGCGAGAAACAGCATCGGCACTCACAGGATCACACTTCAACGACTTTCTGCAATTATACCCCACTCATTCCAGGGGAGAGGGAAGGGGAAGGATCGAGTGTGTGTGTGTCTCGTGGTCAGACGTACAGCCAGCGCTGTGAGCGGAATTCAGCTGTCCCTAATGCCGGCTGAACCATCCTAATAAACTATTGGAATAATGTAAATGTCAGTTACTATTAAAGTATCCTAAATAAAACTAATGATACTTTATCATGAAAAATTCTAGTTATATTATCTTGAAAAAAATCAATGTATAACTTGTAAAATATGAATCACATTATTGATTGACAGTTATGGATTCAAAGTATCCATTTAAACACTTACAATCATTATGAATTATTAAAACATTTAACCTCAAACAATCACAGCCTCCGATTTCAAAGACAACTAAATGAAGAAATTGATCAGTTAGATCATAATAATATTACGTTGTAATATTCTTTTTATTAGTGAGATAGATGTACCTTATTGGAAAGTAGATAACGCTCTCAAGCTCAACGTAGTAATTAAGAATAAGCGGAGGAATCTAGTGTCGGTGTAGCCATTGACTATAGAAACAAAGCGACAGACAACACAATATATTTACTGAAGAAGCGCGCCCGTGCTGATAGATAGGGATGAAGGAAGACATCGAGAGGGAGTCCTCTGGCGCTACCTGTTAATACCAAACAAGAACTAATTAGAATAGAGAAACCTGCGCCATGGGACCCATATTAGTGGCAGTCAACTCGTTTCTTTAGTCATTCAATAAATATCACATTTAACTGTATTCAGTGGTATTCTGTACTAGACTAAACTGGTCCTCCAAAGGTATCTTGCCGCATCCTACCTGGATCTCAGAGATAGAACATACAGTACTTAGATAGTGTAGTCTTTATGTGAAGGTCATCTTTTGTTGAGCAAAATAAAAAACCCTCTACCTCTAAACAAATTTTGGAAAGATAAAGTGATAGACTGGAAAGTCAACTATAAGAAAAAAGTGAAAGAAAAATAGGAATTAAAGAAACGATAAAAAATATAAAATGGAGAACTAAACATAGTGGTTTTTATATAGAAACGAAAATTTTTTAAACCACGTATTATGGCATGGTAATACATTCCAGACATTAGAAAAAGAAATTATCTGAAGAAGTCCGAAGGCTGTTTTGACTTAAGAATGTTTGGTTTCACCGATAATTCTCACCTTCACTCCAAAATGTGACAACCGTTTGTCTTATTACAAGATTTGTTGTACACAGTGAATAAAAAAAGTGTACGAGCAACATAATCGCAGAGAATAATACAACGAACATATCTGAAAAGTTTTGCAAAAGGAACTAGGTTTCTTTAACAATAAAAGTTAACAGAACAACCACAATCTACAATCAAAAGTTGCGGCATTGTCAAAGTTACACGCAACTGCTTACAACTGTAGTTTTGTTCTTCAAGTTCTACTGAATTTGCATTTTGAAAACTTTTGTATCAGCATGCATTTAGGAAGTAAGCCCCACCTATAAATAATGCAAAATTTGTATTATAATTTTGGTTACCTGATATAATATAAACAAATCCTGAATTCATTATACAATTCCATTTGAAGAGAAACGTATTTTAAACGATACATGCGACATATGAACACTTATTTGTGTACGAAATTCAATTTGTCAGGGAGTAGAATGTGAATTAGTTGGAAATAAAAGAAGCTACGTAACCTATACTCATCCAGCTGCCGGTAATACTTTATAACAGTGCCTAAAGAAATAAAAATGTTGAATTTGACTAAATAAACGTAATTAAGAAACACTTGTCAGTATTTATAGTTTGTCGTCGTATTTTATTACTTAGTGTATTATGTTATCATTTTTAATATGTTTATTGAAACGTGTATGATATATGTTTAACCCTTTTTATAAGACTGAATTCTTGACACCCACCTTAATCTTTCCAAAGAAAACTATTTTATAAGCTATTCAAATTATTATATGTACCTTGTGACAGAAAAATAATTCATTTATCGATTTTGTTTGGTATCAGTAGTAGCCACATTTAGTTAGTATTACCTCAGATGAACCTAAATACTAAATGTTCAGAGGGTCACCATCGTACTGAAGATAACTTAATTATGAACAGGAAAACATTTGTATTCGATGTTTCCATAAGGTGACTAAGTATTGACCATGGGAAAAGCGTGGACATCTAAGCATCTACATAACGTCTGAAACAGATAATTAAATGCACGAGGGAGTGTATTAGTGCATGATATAGTGCAGATAACAATTTCACATCACAAAAGATTCTTAAAAAATCAAACTTTCATACATCACTTCTTATCGGATTTTGCAAAGTGTAAATATGTTTCTTCCAACTCATTTTTTGGTCAAAGTATAAGCCTAAGTATTTAAAATAACGAACTTGTTCTATTTATATAAAGTTACAAGAATTAAAATCTATGCACAATTCATTACGAAATGTTAAACCTTTTTCAAAATTAAAACCTTTTAAATTAAAATTTACAAATCTTGTTTCATCAACACTGATTAATATTTTATTTGTGTTTGCCCACGACTTTAACATTTTAAATGGTTGTTTATTTTGAACCACAATCTATGTTGACATACATCTGAATATATATAAGCAACGTCATCAGTAAAGGCGCTTACTGTACCATTAAAGGTGTGTTTTAACATATCACTTATGAAGATAATAAACGTATTGTTAGATATTACTGATCCCTGTGGAACTCCTGCCCTGACGCAAAGTGGCACGCTAACGTCATCAATAAAGGCGCTTACTGTACCATTAAAGGTGTGTTTTAACATATCACTTATGAAGATAATAAACGTATTAGTAGATATTACTGATCCCTGTGGAACTCCTGCCCTGACGCAAAGTGGCACGCTAACGTCATCAGTAAAGGCACTTACTGTACATTAAAGGTGTGTTTTAACATATCACTTATGAAGATAATAAACGTATTAGTAGATATTACTGAGCCCTGTGGAACTCCTGCCCTGACGCAAAGTGGCACGCTAACGTCATCAATAAAGGCGCTTACTGTACCATTAAAGGTGTGTTTTAACATATCACTTATGAAGATAATAAACGTATTAGTAGATATTACTGAGCCCTGTGGAACTCCTGCCCTGACGTAAAGTGGCGCGCTAACGTCATTATTAAATGCGCTTACTGTACCATTAAAGGTGTGTTTTAACATATCACTTATGAAGATAATAAACGTATTGTTAGATATTACTGAGCCCTGTGGAACTCCTGCCCTGACGCAAAGTGGCACGCTAACGTCATCAGTAAAGGCGCTTACTGTACCATTAAAGGTGTGTTTTAACATATCACTTATGAAGATAATAAACGTATTAGTAGATATTACTGAGCCCTGTGGAACTCCTGCCCTGACACAAAGTGGCACGCTAACGTCATCAGTAAAGGCGCTTACTGTACCATTAAAGGTGTGTTTTAACATATCACTTATGAAGATAATAAACGTATTGTTAGATATTACTGAGCCCTGTGGAACTCCTGCCCTGACGCAAAGTGGCACGCTAACGTTATCGCCCATCTACTTGCTGGAGTCGGCCAGAAAGCTTCGGAACCACTGGAAAGCAAACGCCGTGGTTCCGGCCATCTACAACTTATTCAGAAGAATATCATGGTCAACCAAATCGAAAGCTTTTTTAAAATCGACGGAAACAGCACTTGATTTCTCTCTCCTCGATTTATGTTACTGTAATCTCCGATCGACAAATTGCTAATGCGTCTTCTGGCTTCTACCAGAAGTGAAACCATATTGTTTATCGTATTGGAAATCTGTACTTTTTAAGAAACAAACTAATATTATTTTCATGTATTATTCTATTAATTGAAAAAAAAGCAAACTGATCGGACGTATTTGATTGTTTAATTGAATCTTATAGAATATTATTTTTTTGTTAAGTGGAACAACTATAGTCTACTTTGTTTTAATACTTCAGAAAACACATCTGTCAAAAAACTAAAATTTATTATTTGAGTAATTGTCGGTAAAATACTTGAAGCAATATTTTTCAAAAGTTGGACACTAAAACAATCTAAAACTATAGACTTCTTGTTTTTTAATTTGCTAATAATAATTCTTTTATAATTCGGTCTCATCAACCACAGAAGCAAAAGATATTGTTGTTGATTATACAGCCGTCGTTTATCCTGTGGTTAACGCTGCTCATATTATTTGTAAGGCTGGGACCATCTACTAAGTATGAATTGATCTCATTTGCAATCAGCTGAGGGTCCTCAATAACAGTGTTATATTCTTAAGCTATTTTAGAATATTCTTGTTACCCGCAACACCAATATTCTGTTGCGGTACGTATGTGTGTACATAACTAATGAACATGTATGGGTGGGTGGGAGGGCCATAACTTCCTTACACGAATGAGTGTAACTACCTTACAGTGTCAATACCTCTGTACGTGTATGGGTGGGCAGGTGGGTCAATACCACTGTACGTGTATGGTTGGGCGGGTGGGTCAATAACAAAGTACGTGTATGGGTGGGTGGGTTAGGTTAGGTGCACCTCTTTCTTTGTTATATCATTACTATCCTTATATTGAGAGCCCCTTCCGAACACTCACTCACTGCGCTCGTCTTTATTGAGTGAGTGATAAAGTCTATACACAATGTGATAGAAAAGGTGAGGGTTGGCTAAGCGTTTTCAGATTCTAAGCTTAAAAATATTTTTCAATTTCCGCTTCATTTAGCAGCAAGACGCCATTTAAAAATATTAATTTATTAATTTTTATTAATTTTGTTATTAAATTTATTACAAAATAAAGTGGTCTTAAAATTATTGGACGTACATTTTTCGGAAAAGACGTTTGCCAGGAGCTGATGGCCGACTAGAATAAAAATTAGTTTTTTTAGCCTTCCACATATAGAGAATTCTTCTGACAGCACAAATGGACACTACACAATCACAAAAATGAGTTTTTGAAAAACAAATTTCGGCCATTGGGGTGAGTTTTTAATTTATATATGCAGCCACACATGGTGAAAACGAAAATACGGCCTTAGCACTGAATGTGTTAATTTAAGTGATGCCTAGTGAAATATTGTTAACTATTATACTAACTTTCAAACGCTGATGTGAGGAATCAGTTAACTTCCCTTGCGGATGACATATCAGTTCTACTTTTACAACGAATTGACCCACCCGCCCAACCATACACGTAGATTGTTATTGACCCACTCGCCCAACCATACATGTACATTGTTATTAATCCACCCACTCACCCATACACGTACTTTGTTATTGACCCACCCGCCCAACCATACACGTACTTTGTTATTGACAAACCCGCCCAATCATACACGTACTTTGTTAATAATCCACCCGCCCAACCATACACGTACTTTGTTATTGACAAACCCGCCCAACCATACACGTACTTTGTTATTAATCCACCCGCCCAACCATACACGTACTTTGTTATTGACAAACCCGCCCAACCATACACGTACTTTGTTATTGACAAACCTGCCCAACCATACACGTACTTTGTTATTAATCCACCCACTCACCCATACAAGTACTTTGTTATTGACCCACCCACCCAACCATACACGTACATTGTTATTAATCCACCCACTCACCCATACACGTACTTTGTTATTGACCCACACACCCAACCATACACGTACATTGTTATTGACAAACCCGCCCACCCATACACGTACTTTGTTATTGACCCTCCCGCCCAACCATTCAAGTACATTGTTATTGACCCACCCGCTCACCCATACACGTACAATGTTATTGACCCACCCACCCATGCTTATACTGCTGCCTGCTGTCTCCCTCACAACCATTTATTAAATTAGTGTAAAAGTCATTTTTAGTTTTTCCAATATCGGTCTTCAATCTTAAAACGTAACCATTAAAATAATTTTTGGAAATTATTGTCATACGGCCTTTTTTATTTTATATAATTTACTTCACTTTTTAATTCTATTTAACATGTTGTTAGTAATCGAAGGGCTTATTTCTTTCGCTTTAGAAGGTTGTGACTGGATTACATTAACCATGTTACATTTTACTATTTCATTTAAAATCTTTACAAATTTATTGTAACAACCATTACTATCTGTCGATGTTAATATATTCTCCCAATCAATACTTTCATTTAAGAATTTATTGATTCAGAGTCGTACACCATTCTATACAGTGATTTACCTTCTTGATTGATCGGCCTATCTTATCCAACCATTAACTCAAGGAGGCAGTGGTCTGTAAAATCAATATCAAAGAGTGCACTGCTAACTTCGTTTATGTGATCAACACAAGTAGCAGTAGTTAATGTTACCCTAGAAGGAACATTAAAAACATATAAAAATCCGTTATTGCACATAATAATTTTATATTTATTAACAAAGGGCAATTCTTTCAGTATGTCAACATTAAAATTACCAATTAAAACGGTATTTTGTGAAATATTTAATAGATTTGATTCTAATTCATAGATGAAATTATATTCAGAGAAATGTTGTAACCTATTTATACAAAAAACATTAAAAAAGTAGTTTTAAAATTTTGCTTCTAATAAAAGACAGTCAGCAGATGTAATTTTACTGCTAACTCTTTAATATAACTACTTAAACTATCATTATAATAACATAACATTCCACCTGCTCTGTATGTATCATTACAATTGGCCTTTACACTGTAACCTGGAATTTGAAGACATTTATTTCTTCACTCTGAATCTATATTTCTGATAAAAGTATTAAGTCTATTTAACGTGTAATTATTGCAATTCAGCTAGTATAGAATCAACATTATACTAGCTGATATATATTATATCTCATACTCCTTATACAATATTACATATAGCCTACTAATACAGTTAGTTGTCTGTACAATGCTCATAACGTATTCCTTTGCAGCAATGCAACTGTCCAGGTAGAAGTGATCACAGAAAATGTTCGTTGCTTGTTAGTGTTTACTCTGTCAAATACACATTTTAGTACAATGAAGTTTGTGAATGGTTTAAAGAAGTTGCTCATTAGATCTGACTTAAGTAACCCTGAAAGGAAAATACTTACATTTTATTCATAATCGTTGAATAAATTGTAGCTAAAGAAGCTAAGAACTAAAGACGTCTGAGATAAAAGCCTTTTGTTAGGTAATCCAGCAAAGTTTAATTACTTTTCATCAATTAAGCTTAAGAGAAGAGTAAATCAGTGGCTCAGATGACTGGCCTACCGACAACAGTGTTGAAGACATTTGAAGATGTTACATTTTGTTTCATTTCATTATTTTCGAAAACATAAATTGTACTGTACCTAAAAAACATTAATTGTAGATCAAATAAATTGTAGATAACATTAAAGGCAAATTGTTTACGCCAACTGTATATACATTATTAACATAGGGTTGAATATTCCTACTAATATACAAAATCTGTCCTATGTAACATTATTTTATGATGTTCTTTTATCTAAAGATATACAAATGATTTACCACTTTATAAGTACTGCAGTTGACTTTAAAGTCACCAGTGCCGTACCAGTGACAAATGACGAGACACTACGTGAGTGTACCTGATTTTGAAGGTTGCTCACCAAGAAACCAAGAGGTACACGAAAAATCCAGTCACACTATTGTTTTCCTCGTTTAATTGTACGTTAGGTCATGTGCAATTGTAAAATATATTATAAGTTTTAATGATTAATCGATTTAAAGTGATAATACATCAATAAAATATAAAAGTAACGTATTGTAACTACACACGTCATAAGGATCAAAATATGACATAGTAACGTATTGTAACTACACAAGTCATAAGGATCAAAATCTGACATAGTACGGTATTGTAACTACACACGTCATAAGGATCAAAATCTGACATAGTAACGAATTATAACAACACACGTCATAAGGATCATAACCTGACCAAGTAACGTATTGTAACTACACACGTCTTAAGAATCACAGCCTGACCAAGTACCGTATTGTAAATACTCACGTCATAAGGATCATAATCTGACCTAGTAACGTATTGTAACTACACACGTCATAAGGATCATAATCTGACCTAGTAACGTATTGTAACTACACACGTCATAAGGACCACAACCTGACCTAGTAATAAATGTAAGACTAAATTTCAGAAAATTGATTAGAATTTTCATTCTTGAAAAGTTAAAATTCTGAAATTAAAATAAAATGTTCATATCAACCACACATTAAATTAAAATGCGATACATTAATTTGTTTTTTAGTACTAAAAGTGTTGATGCACAGTGAAAACTAGTAAAAATGCCGGTACTTTTTTATTCCCACTAGGAAGAAAATTATAAAACTTATAGTAACATTTATAAATGCATATGTTTTTACGTACAATTAATGAAGAAAAAATTGGTGTGATTGGTTGTATTGTGGGTCTCTTAGATTCTTTGTAAACACCTTCAAACTTGGGTACTCATATAATTTCTGCGCCGACAATTCCAGCCTCTGTCACAATATACAATGCACGTCAGTGTTGTGGCGGTATCACGGAACTTGCAGGCACTTTAGTCCCCTCGTTATTACTGTTCAAGAACAATTAAAATTAATTTTTAATATTGAATTTACTAATAGATGATCCTTTTATATTATAACACAGTGTACAAAAAAGTATTGTTAAGACCTCAATTTGACCTTTTTGTTCTATATAAGACCTACCTCCTTCCAATATAAGACTATGAGACTATGTGGTGAACACTCAACGTTAGGAGTTAGTGAGCAGTAAGTTTACACGAAACTTATAATGAAGTCATGATTGAGCCATGTTTAATGATTTTAGTGTACTAAGTTTTGTTATTTCATAAATCTACATATTCAAGTTATAGGCATACTTTGGAAGTAAGGATTAGGTTTTTTACTAGTTAGAATATACTTTCATGATGACCCTAAACACCACATACGACTACTTTATAGATTAATAACTAACCTAGAATGGAGTGTCGTCAAAGTGCTCAAATTAATGAAAATCGTATAACTAATGACGGTTCATAATTTAAAAATGGTTCCTATTTCAAAATTGTATTGCACTAATCAAGTAAAAAATGTAAGTCGTTTATAATATACAAGACCA
Source organism: Stictocephala bisonia (assembly GCA_035578905.1). Lineage (NCBI taxonomy): Eukaryota > Metazoa > Arthropoda > Insecta > Hemiptera > Membracidae > Stictocephala > Stictocephala bisonia. The sequence goes on from JAQJVL010002016.1 coordinate 42,063, forward strand.
AAAGGAGAACAAAGTCCAACTCTAAGACGTAAGTATTGTTGTGATGAGAGACACATGTATGTGAGTCCGATTACAACACAATACACTTCATATGTGTCTTGTATGTACAGGTCAGGATAAGACTCCCGTTCGACGTCTAGAGCCATCGGTCCTCCTGTCTGGAACTATTCGGCTGTGCAGTATATATGGCGACCACACGGCTCGACTAACCTCCGAGAACTGAATTGTTTTATACATAACAAAATACGTAACAAATTGTGTTCTCAGGTTTTTAACAGCTTATTTTGCTACATTATTGGTAAATAACAGTTAGTTACACTTAATATTTGAAATTAACATTTTTATAATCATTAACGAACAATAACACGATGAATTTATTTTAACATATTAAGTTTTAAGTACCTTATGTAATGGAGAAAGATGATTTCCTTCGGATTAAAAGTGTTGAATTTAATTTTTGTGGTATTATAAGTTTATGTAACTTTAAATCTTTTTGAATTTTTAAATCACAGATTAAATAAATGTGACTAACAAACACGTCAAAATTTTTAATTTGCCACCGTGTTTTATTACTAAGTCAGTGTATTATTTAATAGTTTTTATTGATTTTTATCATTTTTCTTTACATATTTATTAAAATATTTATAATAGGCTTTATGTTTAACCCTCTTTTAAACACTAGATTTTTGACAACCCAGCTTTATCTATCCAAAGAAAACCATTTCATACCCTACTTCAAATTATTATATGTATCTTGCAATGAACAAAAATCGTTTATCGATTTTGTTTGGTATCAGTAGTAGCCACATTTAGTTAGTATTACCTCAGATGAACCTAAATACTAAATACCCAGAGGGTCACCATCGTACTGAAGATAACTTAATTATGAGCAGGAAAACATTCGTTGTCGACTACTCCATAACGTGACTATTGCCTGATTCCAATGGCACAAGAGTGGATATTCTTATAAAATATTTACATATCGTCTGATACAGATAACTAAGTGCACGTGAGATAATGTGTATTGCAGATTTAGATATAAGATGACGTTCGACAAAGTACGTCAAAACCATATAAAAACAGACAGAATCGATATCTCGCTATCTATACATTGACTAATATGAAACAGGAGTAAAGTAACATTGTGAAGATAACTAACTTAATGGATTTATTACAATAGTAAAAATAAAATTTACATATTCCAATAAAAGTCTATAAAAATAACAAACAACTAAAGTCAAATGTTAAATAAGAGTTGAAAATAACTTTTTAAATCCTCCATCTGACGTTTCAATTGGAGGATGAATCAGTTAAATACCAGACGATAATGATACAAAGCTTTTATCAACATTACATACAACAGTGTGTGCCGGTCAGGACAGATTGAGGAGTGTGCCATGGGGATACTGAATAGGAAGATGGTAGTCTTCAACAGAAAGAGTAAAATCATCAGCTCTTGAAACAAAAACTCTCTGAAAGGAAAAACTAACATCTAACGCATAAGTTCGATGGCTGACTATATTAGTATACTAAAGAAGTTAGAAAACTGAAGATAGTTAAAAAGGCAACAGGAAGACAGCGAGGGACAAGAGTAATCTCAATACAACAGTCCATTCTAGGAAGAGCAAAAGTACTATATGAAAGGTCAATTATCATATAAGCGACGGCATCACAGTATTTCTTATAAATAGGACATTGGACACCTGTCGTTGGGGAGAGATGAAGACGACCCCTAGTAGCAGCTTTGCATGACCAACCCTTACTCCAATAAACTGGCATCCAAGTCAAACTATTACTATACATAAAGTCAACATAGTATTTACAGCGACAACGAGTCCACCACCAATAAAATATATATTTGGTTTCCAAAAAACCTACCCTTTCTATGCAATCTGTAATTTTTAGATTCGCGTTCTGTATTACTAAACTTAGGAATTACATTGTTCCAAGTAAAAATTACATCATAAATGAAGTAGTAACAGAAAACCTTAAAATATTAACTTAGCCCTCAGTGTTGGGACGTGAAAGGGTGCACTTAGTCTTTTCCCGCTTCTTTTCCTAAAGAGTGGGGGAGTCTAAAAACCAACCCCTTTCGGGCACGATGGACTCAGACGTAAAAAAAAAAAAAAACTGTACTGTGTGTACAGAAAAAATGTGTTGTAAAATGTACGTCTGAGTCCATCGGCCGGTACGCTGCGACTGCCCGAAAGGGGGTTTTTTTTAGACTCCCCCACTCTTTAGGAAAAGAAGCGGGAAAAGACTAAGTGCACCCTTTCGCGCCCCAACACTCAGACCATTTATATTTTTACGAAAAGCACACAGAAGTTAAATGGTTTGTTCGTCCCTTACTAATGTTTTAGCTGAATGATATTTAGGATGACAATACTATATATTATCTAAACGATTGGAAGAAATAAGTAATATACTATAGTACGTTATAAATAAAAAATACACAGTCTTGCAATATACTTTAAAATAACATGAATAACAAATGCATGCTTACTATTTATTAAAATAAATCAATCTAAAGTAAATTTTAAAGAAATATAAGTTATTTATTTGTTAAGAACTTAACCACAGTACAGTCATATTTAAAATAGTACAAATTTATATTTATAGTCACAACAAATAAAAGTACTCTTACAGTCTACTTCCTATTATTTAACAGGACAAATATAGAAATAAGAATATGATTTAACATAAATATCAGTTTTATTTCATGACCTCATATATTTTTTAATATTGGAATTTGAACGTAAACCTCACTTCCATAGTTTATATTGCCCAATCACGTTTAGGGAGAAAGGTCTAGTGCTATTCTCTCTTAACAATGTCCAGTCACTTCACTCAATAAAAGCTAATGGCCTTTCACTCCCCTCTGTCTTTTATCACATTTCTACCAATTACTTCCATTATTGACTTTATACTAGCTTCAATCGAGATAAAAAGTATTTGTCTTGTTCGTTATAAAATGTATAAGACATTTTAGTACTGACGTGTTGGTAATACAATTTAACCATGATAATACAGTTAGTTGTCTGTACAATGTTAATAAAGTATTCCTTTACAGCAATGCAACTGTCCAGGTAGAAGTGATCACAGAAAATGCTCGTTTCTTGTTAGTGTTTACTCTGGCAAATACACATTTCAGTACAATGAAGTTTGTGAATGGTTTGATGAAGTCGCTCATTAGATCTGACTTAAGTAAACCTGAAAGGAAAATACTTACATTTTAACTATAATCGTTGAATAAACTGTAGCTAATGAAGCTAAGAACTAAAGACGTCTGAGATAAAATCCTTTTGTTAGGTAATCCAGCAAAGTTTAATTACTTTTAACCAATTAAGTTTAAGAGAAGAGTAAATCGGTGGTTCAAATGACTGGCCTATCGACAACAGTGTTGAAGACATTTGAAGATGATAAATTTTATTTAATTTTAATATTTAAAAAATGTACTGTATATAAAACATTAAATAATTGTAGATTCATTAAATTGTAGGTAACATTAAAATCGAATTGCTTACGCCAACTTTGTATACATTACTGAGCTAGGGTTGAATATTCCTACCTATATTACAACATTTTTCTGATGTAAAATTATTTAATTATGTACTTTATCTAATTATCATTATGTACAAATAATTTAACACTGTATAGTACTGAAATAGATTATAAAATTACCAGTGGCATAATTAAAACGAGGCACCAATGTCGGCACAGAAATATGTATACTCTTAGTGATCTTAATAAGAGGTAAATACATGAAGACATGCATCAACCTTATGAGGAGGGCATTGTGTAGGAATCCATGGGACATTTAAGGGTACACCCACTGCTGCAAGGAGGTGCTGCTTAGTCTGCCCCCTTGATATTATGAGGGGAGGCAAGGCTTGTGGCATATAGGCACCAGACCAGCTGATGCTGGCAAGCTCACTATGTAAGTAAGCATGCCAAAATCTCTAGCATCTTTCAATCGGACATTCCAGAGATGTGTTCGAATAGGATGCCTAGACAAACTGACTTTGACAAACCCTATCGTGTCGTCATTGGCGACAGGAAAGATTGGGAACAAGGTAATTCAATGGCAATGAAGAACGCAATCATGTGGTACACTGAAGGCTCACGAACCATCCTTGGGTCTGGTTACGGGGTCTATGGTGCCAGGTCAAAAACTGAGCTCAGTTGTAGCTTTAACAAACTGCCTACGATTTTTCAGTTGGAAGTGGCTGCCATAGCTGCCTGTGCTCAGGCAAACTTAGATTTGGGCCTTATGGGAAAAACAATCTATCTGAACTCAAGCAAGTGGCACTAAAGTCACTTGCGTCTTTCGACTTCACCTCGAGTCTAGTTTGGGACTGTCACGGGGTTCTTAAAACGCTAGCGCGTTCCAATAGGATAATCCTGTCATGGGCGCCGGGTCACATCGGGGTACTGGGAAACGAGAGAGCAGACCACTGTGCTAGGAGAGGCACTCAGGAACATTTTGTTGGCCCAGAGTCGGCATGCGGGTTTGCTTACAGCCTCGCCAAGAGGTTGCCTCTACATGGTCCCTGGCAAGCACCAGGAGACCTGGGAGGCAACGCCAGGTAACAGGCAAGCAAAGTATGTCCTGTTGGGGCCATCGTACTCCAACACGGTTGAAGCTCTTTCTCCTGTAAGATCATAACTCTAAAGTGTAATCCATAACTGGACACTGAACGTTTCGGGCACACATGATAAGATGAGGTTCCTAACCCCAATTCTCTTGTGTAGGAAATGTGGAGAAAGAGTCTGGACGGCACATCCTTTTCTACTGCCTGGCCCTAGCTAGGAATCGGGCTCTCACCTTGGGTGACGTTTTAGAACATGACCAAAGTGTAGCACTGGAACACCTCATCAAGGCATATAACTCAGTGTATATAATCGAGTGGAATGACTGTCTCTAAAGGTGTATTATACACAATTACAGATGGCAGTAATTCAATACAACTCTGTTGCAGATGAAAATTAATATATTTTGTTTTTGTGTGATTATTCTGAAGATTAAGTTTATCAAAGTGCTACTTATAGTAATCTAACAAATATTTCAATTTATAAGTTGTATTTAAATTAATGTTTTGACGTAGAAAGACTTATCGTCCACAAATTGAACAATATTTTTGTTCTGAATCAATGCCCCAAGATAAATCACATAAATAAAAAACAAAATAGGATGGAAAACCTTATCCTTGAGGATTTCCTGGGTTATAAAATATCTCTGTAACGGACAATTGGCAACGTACTGACGTACATTGGCACTGACTTCTGTCCCTGAGAAAAGATGCCAACCATGTCTATGGTAAACCACGGATTCCACATATTCCACGCTTAGTATTAGAGTTTTGTGGTGGACACAGTCAAACGACTTATAGAGGTCAAGGAACGTACTTAGAGCATTTCCCGACCCTCCAACCCCAACATCATCCTACACAACAATTTTGACTGCGTTTAGAGAATACCCTTGGTTATCCAAGATTTCTTCTGGTTTGTATTTCTACCTCTCGTATCTATAAAAGGGCAACTGGCTGCCAAATGACTAGTATACACTGAACAAACTTGCTAAATGTATCGTATATTGACTATATGCTGTTTAAAAAATAACCAGGAATTTTCATAAGAACTTTAATTCGGAAGGTTGATATTTCTTGGCTGTGTGACTCGATTGCGTATTTTGAATGGAGTTTTATAATTTCCCAATAACGCCCCCTCCCTACAGCCACCTCTTGTATACAATGACTGGATATGGCAGTGTGAATAACTGAAATCTTTGTGTATTAATGGTTACATTATCAATGGCTGGGCTCAACATCACCCTACTCTCCATTTGAAAAGTATGTCCGCCCGAGTTTACAAAGACACCGTACCTGGACGAATAATGGTAATTACATGACTCTTTATTTGTTATAGAGAATTTAGTTGTGCGTTAAACTATTTGTCAAATAATTTGCACGGCTCGTTAAAAATTCTTTTGCACAGCTGTGTAAATTACTTGACAGACATGGTTCAACGCACAACTAAATTTTTTATAATACAAAAAAGGAATCATGTAATTATCATTATTCGTCCAGGTACGGTGTCTTTGTAAACTAGGGTCTACGTACTTTTGAAATGGAGAGTAGTAGGCGGGGATCATGCCAATTCCAAACCATGGCAATTTATAATGTCCTGCAGCCACTGAGTAAGAGAGTTTGTTTGGTATAAAACAATGGTGTTAAAATCACCAATTATAATAAATTGTTGGATTTAGAAAAAGACTTGATTCTAGCTTTGTAAACACTGTATTGGACCAATCCTTTAAAGACTTATACAGTCCGATTACACAAGTTTTCCAAATTATTGAAAAATTTCACACCTCTTACTCGGTGACTTCAAAATCATTTTCGTCAGAATTATTATGTACTGCTGATTGATTGATAAAGTAAAGCTTTATCTTTGGATTGTCTCGATATCAATATGACATCACTATAAGGTAAGTATAAGGAAGTCAAAATACAGTATAAGACATTGTTTAACGTTATAAAGATTGATGACGTGTAAGTTACGGCGTTTAGAGCTGAACTGGCATTACACAGGATTTATAAGGAGTAAGTTCAGTTGGCAAGACTGGCGTGAGGTGGACTGGGCAACAACTACACAGAACGTCCGAAAAATATTGCCAACCGTCAAGAACAAAATAAAATAAATAGTCGTCTGTAATGTGATTGAATACGTTACATGTTGCTATAAGACAGCGTTGACGTTTTGTACTTGCTGGTTCGATGAAGTTCAGCTACGTCTAACTGTATGTAATATCATTGATTTTACTATATAAAGAGATACTCCATCCATATGGGAGAGTTGTGGCGAGGCCCCTAAACTGTTTTGAGGCCCCACGCTGCGCTGCGCATAGCCCCATTTCCTCTCTCTCTCGCACGCTCTTCCGTCTCTCTCTCTCTCTCTCTCACTTCCCTCCTCTTAACCCACCTCCCATTCTCCAGACAACCGCCCCGCCCTCTCCTTCCTTAGGTCCCACACACAAACAACGTCCTGCTTAGATAATTGTTTACGTTATTCCATATGGCCAACGTTTATCCGGGTTCTCTGTTTTTATATTTGCTTGCATCTCTTTCGAATAATAAAGAATACTGTGTTGATACTATTACAGTAAAACTCAGTGTGACATTCATATTGAATAAAGAAATATTTATAACTGAATAAATTAAAACACCATATTGATTTATATGATTAACACACCATGTATTTGTAAATAGACACACTTGAATAGACCGCTAACTTATCGGCAATGCTGGCGATAATTACTGCTGATTTACGTAAACATTTTCATATTATATAGCCCATCTGAAAAATCTTTATTTATTGCATTTTAACCATCGATTAGGTGATTAAATTGACAGTTGTACTCAATCATTAGTTTTTCATATGCGGTAATTGATTAAAAAATAAATTGTTTTCAAATCAAATCAATGGCCCTCCTTTCAATTATGAAATTAATCTGCAAATATTCCAGGAATATATAATAGCCTATAGTGAAATATTAAAAAATGTGACATTATTTATTTCTTTGACAAAATAAATATTGAAATAGGCCTATGATATTTATATAGAATAATATTGGGCAAAATATAAAACCCAAATGAGATTCAAATTGAATGATAGGGTTGGAACAAATCATAACAAAACCACTAATTTACTTCTATACAAGATAAAAATAGCTTTCATCTTATGGCCTGATTCAGACAATCTGTGTATAGGCATTTAATTTAAAATAGCATTATTTTTAATTTTATTATATACATATGTTTTATTATTACTGTCTGTAACATTAACATATTATTTGGTTCCAAGTACAGTAATTGCATGATTGTTTGTAAAATATTTCATTGTTTGGTGAATGGTCAGTTTTTTCTTTTTCATTTTATGACTCCGCCACTATTTATGAAATCATCAATACAGCAAATATTTTCTCTTTATCTCAATCTCTTTATATCAAATAAAAAGAAAAAAATGCCAATCCTGGTATAGACTAAAATAGGTTTACTTTACCTTCCGCCAAACAGTTCACAGCGTTTGATGGTGATAACAACTACATGTTTCGCCGTGAATACGGACGGCATCTTCAGGTTAAAGAAAACAAATAAGTCCAAGTGGGACGCGTCACAAATTAATTAAAACTTAACAAACACAGCTATTCTTTTTACAGCTATTCCTACTCCAGCATAATGATTTCCCTCATCACTGCCGCTATAATATAACGTGTAGTTCTTTGTATTCAGTTTTCCGTTAAATGGCCATCTGGTTTCTTGGATAGCGAGGACATCTATGTCATATTTCTCTATTTCTTCCATAACAAGGAACACTGTTCGAGTGGAACATTAACGTACAGTGTTACTGACCCACCCGCCCACCCACATACATACAGTGTTACTGACCCACCCATATACGTACAGTGTTACTGACCCACCCGCCCACCCATATACATACAACAGTACTAACCCACTCGCCCACCCACATACGTACAGTGTTACTGACCCACCCGCCCACCCATATACGTACAGTAGTACTAACCCACCCGCCCACCCACATACGTACAGTGTTAGTGACCCACCCATATACGTACAGTAGTACTAACCCACCCGCCCACCCACATACGTACAGTGTTACTGAACCCATTCATTGATTTTTCAAAATTTTGAACTAAAGATCCACAATAAAGCCTACTCCGTCCCCATTAAGGTACAATGACATTCACCCACCCGCCCACCCATACACGTACAGTGGCATTGACCACCCATACACCCATACATGTACAGTGATATTGACCCACCCATACACGTACAGTGGCATTGACTCACCCGTCCACCCATACACGTACAGTGGCATTGACCCACCCGCCCACCCAAACACGTACAGTGATACTGACCCACCCGCCCACCCAAACACGTACAGTGATATTGACCCACCCGCCCACCCATACACGTACAGTGGCATTGACCCACCCGCCCACCCAAACACGTACAGTGATATTGACCCACCCGCCCACCCATACACGTACAGTGATATTGACCCACCCGCCCGCCCATACACGTACAGTGATATTGACCCACCCGCCCGCCCATACACGTAGAGTGATAATCACCCACCCACCCGCCTATACACGTACATTGGTATTCACCCACCCACCCACCCATACACGTTCAGTGGTATTCACCCACCCACCCACCTATACACGTACAGTGGTATTCACCCACCCGCCCATATACGTACAGTGTTACTGACCCACCCGCCCACCCATATACGTACAGTGTTACTGACCCACCCGCCCACCCATATACATACAATAGTACTTCACACACGAGGAAAACAACGAATATTAAAACTTTCGGTAGGCCTACCACACACATTTCCCTGTCCACGGCGTGACCCAGGAGCAGATTTTAATATTGTGGTATTTATGACAAATAGTTCAATTTACTTTTAAACAAAAAGGAATATTCATTTATAGTTAAAAATACAACAATAATTATAAAATGCAATAATGACAAGAAGCTTTAATTACTTCATAAAAAATGAATAATGATTTCAATAATATAAAGGGTTAATTCTAGTATTAAATGTGAACTATATGACAGATGATAAGTTAATGAATAATTAAATTGTTATAAATTATTTCTGATACTTCTAATAACGCATCCTCAGATGACTTTCCTTTGATAAAACTGAATTGACGTGGATTAAGAAAATTTAACTTAGATAAATAACTATGGAGTCATTTAATCATTGTTTTTTTCAAAACCCTTAGAGAATACAGATAACAAGCTGATAGTTATTATGTTATCTAGTTTATAGAGTTATTGTCCTTCAAAATAGGTACCACTGAACTTAACTTCAGGCTCTCAAGAAAAATGCCTTTGATAAAACTACTGTTTATTAAGTGAACTAAAACTGGTGCAATCTCATCATTTATATTTTTCAGTAAATGTATATTAATTTGGTTAGAGCCAGTTATTTTTTTATTTTTTAAAAGCTTAACAATACTCTAATTTGATCTAAATCTGTTGGAGTTATAAATAATGAATGTTGCCATTAAGTACGTAAAGGTGGAAGGGCATTGGAATGCACAACGTCTGGACGGCTAGACTGGATTGTGATAAGGTGATTGTTTATATTATCAGCAATGACGGAAGGCTCACGCGTAACTTCGCCATTTGGCAATTCAATTAGCTCAACTATTTTCTTTGAGGAACCACTTGTTAAGTTATTTATTACCTTCCACTGCTCAGATACATCACCTTTACAATTTTCTAATAATGTTGACTAATAATTTTTTTTTGTAAAATTGATCGCATTATTTAATTGATTAGTACATTTTGCAAAATAATTTTGAAAAACTGTCATATGGTCTTTTCGTAGAAATTATATATAATTTTTTACGTCTCTCAAATTTATATAAAATGTTTGGTGCTATCCAGGGACTTAACAATTTAGCCTTTAACAATTTAGAACTACCACCATTTTTCTTGCTACTTCTAAATATACAATTACTTAAAATATCAATAAACTAATAATATAAACAGTATTTACATCATTTTAGATAATGTATAATGTTTTAACTAAACATCTGTAACACACTGTTATTTACATTGACAAAATAACAAAAAAAATGTCCCCTAACATTTTTCATATTCACAACCCCCTAAGGCCTAAATAAAAGATCGCGATTCCTTTCCGTGCAAGACAAACCACAGCAAGGAATAATATCCCACTTTGACCCACTATCAAGGCCAATCGGCGACAGTACAGGTGCAGTGGCGACGTAGACAAGTACTTCCGGATGAGCTTCTCGATAGAAAGAGAGAGAGAGAGAGAATGGGGGAATGAGAGGGAGTGATTAGTTCCTTTACTGCTCACAGGTTGTGTAACCGAACAGTCGAAACTGGAGGCAATTTCGACCTCTTTAACTTGATTGACGACAGGTTGCAGCATGGTCGCTCCCATTTTCCGTGCCTCAATATTTAACATTGGATGGAACTATCTTCTATGTATAGTAAAATCAATGGTAATATGCTATTAAGGGTAGATGGCACTCAGCTAACTTGGTGTGTTCACAACTTTGCACTGAGTTACTTATAGTTCCTAACTTTGAATGATCCACTTAATATGAAGTTGGCACCCGCTTATACGTGAGCCATTGCGAAGCTATCGATTTTTATTGGATATAATGATGAAACTATTTAATAAATAATATAATGACACTCTATATATTTAATTCTGTAATCAAAGTGGTAACCACAAAATTTTTTTACCTAGGAGGAGATAAAGTAGCTTAGTTGGTTCATTTCAAAGCTGAAGCGCTAAGGACGGTGGGAAAAATATCAAAAATATTTGAAATTACCTATACAGTATGGCTCTACCTATATCACAATGGCTCTAAAAGATCCGATGGATTTCTACCACTACATTGTTTTATTTAAACCTTACAATAGGTGATGTGTTTATAGTATTTATTGCATATTGTTAGTGTGAATTTAAAAATTGCTGATTTGTTGTCAAAACAACTGCTAAACGAATACTATACTAAATATTTGTTGGGTTATATTAGTACAGTTGACCTACAAATAATGACATGTAACCACAGACCGAGGCTGAAGGCCAAGATAACACGAACGTAATACTTGCGTGGTTGGCACGTGAAGTGTGCCTGGGTTTCCTCTAGTTTAAATTTAAATTGAATATTTCCCCTGATAACGCTTCATTCAGTATCATTGATCAATAAATCGTGATTTTACCTGAGACAACTCAGTAGTAAAACAGATATCTTGACGTATTTACAGGCCCAGTTCCGTATTACCCACTTCTTTTTTACTGGAGAGTTCAAAGGTAGAACATTTTGTCTTAGTAATTAGTAAGCTTACCGTAATGTTTTATCAAGCATTTCCAAACAGTGTAATTTTTAACATTTAAACTACTTAAAAAAATAGTGTAAACTCAAACACTTAACTAAACAGTTTTTAATTGTTATTTATGCCAAAAAGTTGTATTTTATCACAAAACAAATTGTATACCCAGTACACTTATACATACAGTATTTCTTGGTTCGTAGCTAAAACTTTATAACCAAGAAATACTAAATCATTGCCTGAAACTCTGAAATAAGTCTATAAGTGTTTAATATATAATTAATTATGATTTACTATTAACCGAGAATTATATGTCACAGTTCTAGAAATTGATTTGTATGATGTAGATTTGGTTTCGTAAAAAGAATTGTTCAAATTCGTTACTGTGTAATGCTGCTACGGGATTATTCAAATATATTAAATAGCACGTTGCCTATGGTACTTAAAAATTACAAACCAAAATAAATAAATATTAATTTGTAATTAATATAATAATTAGTAAAAATACTTTAATAATCAACTTTATAATTTATTGTTGGTAATATTTCAAAAGATTTAAGTATTTTAAGCCTTCTTATTGTGTTTAACTATCAATAATATAAGTAAATACAATACTATATACCATTAAATTCATAAAATATTGATAAAGTACAAACAATAAAAATAAAATCATTTGTTAGTATTCTTTTAAAACGGTTGATTATTGTAAAATTGTAAATTTCAAATACTAAATGTAACTATACATACATATAACTGTTATTTACCAACAATGTAACAAAATAAGTTGTTAAGAACTTTGAAACACAATTTTTTGTGTTAATTTGTTAAATATTTAGATATGTATAAGACAATTCAGTTCTCGGAGGTTAGTCGAGCCGTGTCGTCGCCATATATACTGCAGCCGTTCGGTATCAGACAGGAGGACCGATGGTTCTAGACGTCGAACGGGAGACATATTCCCGACCTGTACATACATTTGGTCCATAAAATTGTGTTGTGATCGGACTTACATACATATGTCTCTCCTCACAACAATACTTACGTCTTAGAGCCGGACTTTGTTCTCCTTTTGTCTTGTTTAAAATATGTTTGACTTAAACTTTTTTATTAGTGTTATAAAAATGTAAATGCGAACCATTTATTAATTATGAAACGTCACTTGTACGATTTTCGTAAATTTTGGGCGCTCTAACGCCATCCCATACAGTGGTTAGTTATTTAATGTAGTCGTATGTGGAGTTTATTGTCAAAAAATGTACATTTGAACCGAGTAAAACACCACCAATCTCACTTCAGAGGATGCCTCTAACCATGATATTTAAATTTTGAAATAACATAGGCTACTGGGCAATAAACTTTAAACACAAATATCATAAATCATAGCTCAATCAGGAATTTTCCTGTAGGTTTTATGTAAACGTACGGCTCACTAAAGCCTGCCATTGTGTCATGAATTACCTTTAGTCTTCTATATTAAAATATTGTAAGGAAGTAGTTATTAATAGCACAATAAAGATTATTTTTAGATCTTGAAAATACCTGTCAAGCATATCCTGTGAAGGTGTTCTACTTTCACATTATAACCTTATATTTCTTTTTATATTGTCTGAGGTATTGAAAATATTAAATAAATAACATAAAGAAAGCTCCAGTTATGTTATTTCTGAATTTTAAAACCCACTGCTCAAATTAGAGGTGATTTTTTAAGTCAGGTTTGCGTCATTTTACACAATTTAAATATACCTTTGTTTTTATACTAAACTCAACATATGGTCACACTAAATGACGAACTCCTGGATCAATATCCGAGTTCTAAAATTCGAATAAAAGCCATGAACAATTAAAGTGGGAAAATGTATCAGCTTATACATTTCTATACACTGTGTTATGATATAAAAGGATCATCTATTAGTAAATACAATATTAAAAATTCATTATAATTTTTCTTGAACAGTAATAACGAGGGGACTAAAGTGCCTGCAAGATCCGTGATACCGCCACAACACTGACATGTATTGTACGTTGTGACAGAGACTGGAATTGTCGGCGCAGAAATTATATGAGTACCCAAGTTTGAAGGTTGTTTACTAAGACTCTAAGAGACCTACAAAACAACCAATCACACCATTTTTCCTAGTTTAGTTGAAACTGGCATCTATAAATGTTATTATTACAATTGTTATCCTAGTTGGAAGAAAAAAGTAGCCTACCAGAATTTTAACTAGTTTTCACTATGTATAAACTTTACTCATTTAGTACTAAAAAACAAATTAATGTATCACATATATATTTTAATGCGTGTTTGACAGGAATGTTTTCAAAGTTTTATTATTTAAAATTTTAACTTTACAAGATAAATTTTCTTCTCAACTTCCTGGAACAACGTTTTCTTCTTGTGTTCTAGAGATCTTAAATTTATCACTTGGTCAGGTTGTGATCCTTATGACGTGTGTAGTTACAGTACGTTACTTGATCAGGTTGTGATCCTTATGACGTGTAGCTACAATACATTACTTTTATATTTTATTGATTTATTATCACTTTAAATTGATTAATCATTAAAACTTATAATACATTGTATTAATGCACATGACCTAACGTACAATTAAACGAGGAATTAATAGTGTGACTGGATTTTTCATTGGCATCTTGGTTTTTTGGTGAACAACCTTCATACTCGGGAATACATAATTTCTGTGCCGACATTAGTTCCTCGTTTTAATTATGCCACTGGTAATTTTATAATCTATTTCTGTACTATACAGTGTTAAATTATTTGTACATAATGATAATTAGATAAAGTACATAATTAAATAATTTTACACCAGAAAAATTTTGTAATATAGGTAGGAATATTCAACCCTAGCTCAGTAATGTATACAAAGTTGGCGTAAGCAATTCGATTTTAATGTTACCTACAATTTAACGAATCTACAATTAATTAATGTTTTATATACAGTACATTTTTTAAATATTAAAATTAAATAAAATTTATCAAAGAATCTTAGAAAAATATATTGATTTGATATTCTAATTATACATGGAGACATTTCATAATAATACAATGCTTTGGTCAGTGATTTTTTAATTGATTTTTTAATAACTAACGCAAATCTAATCAATACCCACCCACCGAGACAAGTACAATAGTACTTACCCACCCACGTATCCATACACGTACAGTAGTACTAACCCACCCGCCCACCCATACACGTACGGTGGTTCTAACCCAACCGCCCACCCATACACGTACGGGTAACTTACCACTGTACGTGTAAGTGTAGGCGGGTGGGTTACTACCACTGGACGTGTAGGAGTGGCGGGTGGGTTACTACCACTGGACGTGTAGGAGTGGGTGGGTGGGTTACTACTACTGTACGTGTAGGGGTGGGTGGGTGAGTCACTACCACTGGACGTGTAGGAGTGGAAGGGTGGGTTACTACCACTGTACGTGTAAGTGTAGGTGGGTGAGCCACTACCACTGGACGTGTAGGAGGGGGCGGGTGAGTTACTACCACTGTACGTGTAAGTGTAGGCGGGTGGGTCACTACCACTGTACATGTAGGGGTGGGTGGGTGGGTTACTATCACTGTACGTGTGGGGGCGAACGGGTGACTCCCTACCACTGTACGTGTAGGGGTAGGCGGGTGGGTTACTATCACTGTACTTGTAGGGGTGGGTCACTACCACTGTACGTGTAGGGGTGAGTGGGTGGGTCACTACCACTGTACGTGTAGGGGTGGGTGGGTGAGTGACTACCATTGTATATACGCCCGCATTGGCACGTCTGTAGCTTTATGCGGATAATTATTTTAGCCTGATTGTGATGCAGAGCTGTTCCATTATCCGGTTGAAACACCTCTGCATCATAGTGCAAGATAGAATCACTCCAGTGCCCCTAATTTGTAGTAAAGTATACCTCGATGTATTAAGTCATGTTTGTTTAGTTATATGTTATTTTTTACATTGTGTTATATTCTCATGTTTTACTTGTCCCATAGAATATTTTAATCAAATTACTTTACATATATTTCTAAAGGAACACAATTTTTCAATCGTGTTTAGCTGTGACAGAATATGTTCTAGATTGTTTATTTATATAGTAAATAACTGAAAATATCTAGGTCTTTGATTGCAACATATTAGATATGAATAGGTAGATTGAAACCTTTCGGGTTTATATAAAGGATAGCAAAGGATTTTACATGAGTTAAAAATAAAAAAAACTTATAATGATATGAAAATACTAAAACTATGAACATCAGAAACAGTGTAAATGTTTATTAAATAAAACATAAATGCGCAAAAATGCCAACTATGGGAATGTGAAATAAAGATCAAGAAAACAAGAGCGACATTGGGGCACTAATAACGTAATCAAGAAGAGCTACGGTGTCAGCAGTAAAACTCAATAAAATACTAGCATTCCCAACTGGCTTTGTGATTTATAGTGCCTGTTATTGATGTAAATTGAGGCTTAGTGAAAGATATCCGTATAGGTTACATTGGGGGAAAAAACCTCAGTCTTCAAATCGAAGCTATCTTTGCCTAGTTTACGATTTATGTTTTGTAGCCTCGTTGATCCTGCGACTCCCAAACGAAATTCAAATGTTGTTTAAAATTCGTCAAGAAATGTTTTTCTTTTATAAATAGAGTTACATTTATTATGTTCCTACTTGTACTTAGGCAGATTACTAAGATATATTTTATGTTATTTATTGTTGCTTTTTCTACGTCTTATATAATATAAGTTTGTTATTTACACGTAAATTTTTGATATTTTTATAAAAAATGGAATAGAAAATGTGTCTTTTGAAACATTATTTTCTATCTACATGACCTAGTTAAGTTTACAAAAAAATTGGAAAAAGTAGAACTAGGATAGGTAAATTAAGCTGGTGACAGGTTTGGTATTGCTAGTGACATTTTGTGGAGAACTGTCAACCCCACCAAGTACCGATAAACTCTCCTGCTGTGAGACGTATGAGAGGTAGAACTAGGATAGGTAAGTTAAGCTGGTGACAGGTCGGGGGTTGCTAGTGACATTTTGTGGAAAACTGTCAACCACACCAAGTACCGACAAATTCTCCTACTATGAGACGTATGAGAGGTAGAACTAGGATAGGTAAGTTAAGCTAGTGACAGGTCGGGGGTTGCTAGTGACATTTTGTGGAGAACTGTAAGCCCCACCAAGTACCGATAAACTATCCTACTATGAGACGTATGAGAGGTAGAACTAGGATAGGTAAGTTAAGCTGGTGACAGGTCGGGGGTTGCTAGTGACATTTTGTGGAAAACTGTCAACCACACCAAGTACCGATAAACTATCCTACTATGAGACGTATGAGAGGTAGAACTAGGATAGGTAAGTTAAGCTGGTGACAGGTCGGGAGTTGCTAGTGACATTTTGTGGAAAACTGTCAACCACACCAAGTACCGATAAACTCTCCTACTATGAGACGTATGAGAGGTAGAACTAGGATAGGTAAGTTAAGCTGGTGACAGGTCGGGGGTTGCTAGTGACATTTTGTGGAAAACTGTCAACCACACCAAGTACCGATAAACTATGAGACGTATGAGAGGTAGAACTAGGATAGGTAAGTTAAGCTGGTGACAGGTCGGGGGTTGTTAGTGACATTTTGTTGAGAACTGTCAACCCCACAAAGTACCGATAAACTCTCCTACTGTGAGACGTATGAGAGGTAGAACTAGGATAGGTAAATTAAACTGGTGACAGATCGTGGGTTGATAGTGACATTTTGTGGAGAACTGTCAACCCCACGAAGTACCGATAAACTATCCTACTATGAGACGTATGAGAGGTAGAACTAGGATAGGTAAGTTAAGCTGGTGACAACTTTGGTATTGCTAGTGACATTTTGTGGAGAACTGTCAACCCCACCAAGAACCGATAAACTCTCGTACTATGAGAGGTAGAACTAGGATAGGTAAGTTAAGCTGGTGACAGGTCGGGGGTTGCTAGTGACATTTTGTTGAGAACTGTCAACCCCACAAAGTACCGATAAACACTTCTACTATGAGACGTATGAGAGGTAGAACTATAATAGGTAAGTTAAGCTGGTAACAGGTCGTGGATTACTTGTGACATTTTGTGGAGAACTGTCAACCCCACCAAGTACCGATAAACTCTCCAACTATGAGACGTATGAGAGGTAGAACTAGGATAGGTGAGTTAAGCTGGTGACAGGTTGAATATTGCTAGTGACATTTTGTGGAGAACTGTCAACCCCACAAAGTACCGATAAACACTTCTACTATGAGAAGTATGAGAGGTAGAACTAGGATAGGTGAGTTAAGATGGTGACAGGTCGTGGATTACTTGTGACATTTTGTGGAGAACTGTCAACCCCACAAAGTACCGATAAACACTTCTACTATGAGAAGTATGAGAGGTAGAACTAGGATAGGTAAGTTAAGCTGGTGACAGGTCGTGGATTACTTGTGACATTTTGTGGAGAACTTTCAACCCCACCAAGTATTATATAAGTTATCTGCTACCCTTAGCGGCATGTATTTCTGTAATATCACCCACCCACCCTACAAACACAGCTACTGGAACATAATAGAGCTGGTTAGAGGGTTAGATTTTACCCTTGGAACATGAATTATCACGAAATCGACATGAAAACAAGTGTACAAAAAAGCTGTTAAATTTTGGACGAAAAAAATAGAAAGTAGGATCACAGATTCATCTTTATAATCTGATAATGAGAGGTATGAAAACTCACGCTCACAGGAATTCCGCCATATAAGCCTAGCTGTCACATTGACTTGTAGCTATAGATTGGGTAATTTGAAGTATTACAGTTTGAGTCAGCTGTTGGGGGAATCGTTATTGAATCTGTCAACTCTGTCAATCCAGAAAAGTTATGATTGGTAAAACCTCAAAGAAAACTTATTTTCAAGATGATTTAGATTATTTTTCCTCATTCCAGTTTTTACATTGTAAAATTGAGCAACTATAACAGTTTTTCTTCATATATTTTTCAAATATATCTCCTTAAACTGCTTGGTGTTTTCAAATACAGTTTTTGAAAACGAGATGGAACAATTAAACATAAGATAATATTTTATGCAAAATTAAAAACCGAAATTCCAGCATGAGCAGATAGTAAATAATTCTTAGATATTTAACCTTCATAATGCTTGATTTTTTTACATAAAATTTAAGTAAATAAAATTACAATATATTTTTCATATTATAAAAATATTTTAAAATGAGAACATTACTTATTTTGTTCGTAAAATTAAGTTAATAGTTTTTCCATTTAATAATATTTTATAAAATGTTGTATGCATGGTGGGATTTTGCCTTATTGGCTTTTGAAATTAAAAACCATTATAATTAAAACTGTAACCCTAGTTTCATATTTCAAAACTATTACCTGATTTAAAAGTTAGAAGATAACGTAAATGTACATTTACGTCACATTCCCATATATACATGCAAACAAATATTGGCTTTTTATGATACAAATCATAAAATTTTTTTAAATCATAAAATTTTTTTAAATCATGAAAAAACAAATATTTATGATTTATAAAAACTAAACGTCTTGAAGAGGGGACAGTTACAAAAACGTAATAAAACGCAAAGCATTTATTTCTCGTTTAGTGATGACATTTTAAAAACATTAAAAAAATTACTACCGAAACCTGATTTAAGTGTTTTCAAGTGACGAATTTTTATTAGAAAACATTAATATATTATAACCATTGGCTCAATGTTGATATGTATTGAACAAATTCATTTAATAGGCAATTATTAATTTACAACTGTAATAATACAATTTAAAAAAATCTATATTTGTATACTGCATTTATAAATGTTATCCTTTCGGAACAAATTTATAAGAAAACTAAATATAAACAGGTAAAATAAATAATAATTATGCAATAAAAAGTTGAATGTATTTAATTGAAATTCACTCACGTCATTCACGCCTCATAATTCTATCAACAGCAGTCAAGCATATGTTGCCGAGGTCATCCTCAATATTATGGCTTGTCTTAGAACGTCACCACATCATTCTATCAACAGCAGTCAAGCAGACGTTGCCGAGGTCATCCTCAATATTATGGCTTGTCTTAGTAACGTCACCACATCATTCTATCAACAGCAGTCAAGCAGACGTTGCCGAGATCATCCTCAATATTATGGCTTGTCTTAGTAACGTCACAAACCGGGATTGTTTGTCACGAGAGATCTGATAGTGGTAATATGTTCTTGTAAATGATATGTCACCCACCGCTGTTGTGTGTTAGGCATGCGCGGGAACGATGAATCAGATAGTGACAAACTAAGAAATATACTAATACTCGAGAAATACTTTGATATATTAAGAAATTAATGAAAAAAGTCTAAAAAAACTATTTTAATTCCTCCCATATCATTGAATCATTTTCAGATTGATTTATACAGTCACAAGCCATTAAAGCCTTTTAAATAAACAAATTCCAGCAAATACTTTGCCATAGGTCTTGACAATGGCTTCGTTTTATGTAAATGCTCTTCAAACTGGCCTCAAACTCTTTGTATTACTACAGTATATGTTATAACAGTTCCCAATTATACAAATATTTTGTAGATTACTAAAATTATTTCATTGTTGTATTAGTATATTTAGTAAATTGAGACCATTCTTGTTGCGTTGGGTGTATGTACACTTTTGTATGTCATATATGTGCAACATTTGGATGTGAACTAAAGTTATTCACTATAACTAATATTTAAATGAGGTAAATTTAATAATATTGTTAGTTTTTAAATTATACAACAAATATTTAAAAAATACTAAAATTCTCGAGTTTAACTAAATTACAGTCATCTGACTAATATAAATATTTCCGGCTAGTTTTACAAAGCATTAAAACATTTACAATAGTGTCTTACTGAATTAATGTCGAAGATTGTTTGTATGTCAATGAATGTTTGTTCACCGAAAACTTGTATAATAAACTCACGTAAAGACGCAAAATTATGCGTATAGAAATATACAACGATAATGCAATGTTACACGCTAGTAGTGATTCAATCTTTCAAAGGGCATAACATCAGCAGAATGTCTCCCTTCACAGTTCATAAACCTTCCAAATAATGGTCATTGGTAAGTAAGACAAAATATATTGGAAGCTTAGGGATTGCCGTTAGAGTTATTAGATATTTTATCTTTAAGAAACATTCAAAGAAGTCCAATCTATTCATTACATTTCTTCGTTCTACTGCAATGTATTTTAGAATAGATTAGATAATCATATCAAGCAATATATTCATCTAATAATTTCATCAATATATTTAAAAAAAAACATTTTATATGTGATGATGCAATGTGTGGATTGTATTGACGATGAATGGTTATAGGAACATTTAGTAATTTATTGTTTGCTTTAAGAGTAATAACCAACCATACACGTACATTGTTATTGACCCACCCTCCCAACCATACACGTACATTGTTATTGACCCACCCGCCCTCCCATACACGAACATTGTTATTGACCCACCCGCCCAACCATACACGTACATTGTTATTAATCCACCCACTCACCCATACACGTACTTTGTTATTGACCCACCCGCCCAACCATACACGTACAATGTTATTGACCCACCCACCTACCCATGCTTATACTGCTGCCTGCTGTCTCCCTCACAACCCTTTATTAAATTAGTGTAAAAGTCATTTTTAGTTTTTCCAATATCGGTCTTCAATCTTAAAACGTAACCATTAAAATAATATTTTGGAAATTATTGTCATACGGCCTTTTTTATTTTATATAATTTATTTCACTTTTTAATTCTATTTAACATGTTGTTATTAATCGAAGGGCTTATTTCTTTCGCTTTAGAAGGTTGTGACTGGATTACATTAACCATGTTACATTTTACTATTTCATTTAAAATCTTTAGAAATTTATTGTAACAACCATTACTATCTGTCGATGTTAATATATTCTTCCAATCAATACTTTCATTTAAGAATTTATTGATTCAGAGTCGTACACCATTCTATACAGTGATTTACCTTCTTGATTGTTCGGCCTATCTTATCTAACCATTAACTCAAGGAGGCAGTGGTCTGTAAAATCAATATCAAAGAGTGCACTGCTAACTTCGTTTATGTGATCAACACAAGTAGCAGTAGTTAATGTTACCCTAGAAGGAACATTAAAAACATATAAAAATCCGTTATTGCACATAATAATTTTATATTTACTAACAAAGGGCAATTCTTTCAGTATATCTACGTTAAAATTACCAATTAAAACGGTATTTTGTGAAATATTTAATAGATTTGATTCTAATTCATAGATGAAATCATATTCAGAGAAATTTTGTAACCTATAAATACAAAAAACATTAAAAAAGTAGTTTTAAAATTTTGCTTATAATAAAAGACAGTCAGCAGATGTAATTTTACTGCTAACTCTTTAATATAACTACTTAAACTATTATTATAATAACATAACATTCCACCTGCTCTGTATGTATCATTACAATTGGCCTTTACACTGTAACATGGAATTTTGAAGACATTTATTTCCTCACTCTGAATCTATATTTCTGATAAAATTATTAAGTATATTTTAAAGTGTAATTATTGCAATTCAGCTAGTATAGAATCAACATTTTTTTTCTCATACTCCTTATACAATATTACATACAGTATATTAATACAGTTAGTTGTCTGTACAGTGCTCATAACGTATTTCTTTACAGCAATGCAACTGTCCAGGTAGAAGTGATCACAGAAAATGTTCGTTGCTTGTTAGTGTTTACTCTAACAAATACACATTTCAGTACAATGAAGTTTGTGAATGGTTTGATGAAGTCGCTCATTAGATCTGACTTAAGTAACCCTGAAAGGAAAATACTTACATTTTAATTATAATCGTTGAATAAACTGTAGCTAAAGAAGCTAAGAACTAAAGACGTCTGAGATAAAAGCCTTTTGTTAGGTAATCCAGCAAAGTTTAATTACTTTTAATCAATTAAGTTTAATAGAAGAGTAAATCAGTGGCTCAGATGACTGGCCTACCGACAACAGTGTTGAAGACATTGGAAAATGATACATTTTGTTTCATTTCATTATTTTCGAAAACATAAATTGTACTGTACCTAAAAAACATTAATTGTAGATCAAATAAATTGTAGATAACATTAAAAGCAAATTGTTTACGCCAACTGTATATACATTATTAACATAGGGTTGAATATTCCTACTAATATACAAAATCTGTCCTATGTAACATTATTTTATGATGTTCTTTTATCTAAAGATATACAAATGATTTACCACTTTATAAGTACTGCAGTTGACTTTAAAGTCACCAGTGCCGTACCAGTGACAAATGACGAGACACTACGTGAGTGTACCTGATTTTGAAGATTGCTCACCAAGAAACCAAGAGGCCTATGAAAAATCCAGTCACATTATTGTTTTCTTCGTTTAATTGTACGTTAGGTCATGTGCAATAGTAAAATAGATTATAAGTTTTAATGATTAATCAATTTAAAGTGATAATAAATCAATAAAATATAAAAGTAACGTATTGTAACTACACACGTCATAAGGATCAAAATATGACATAGTAACGTATTGTAACTACACACGTCATAAGGATCAAAATCTGACATAGTAACGTATTATAACTACACACGTCATAAGGATCATAACCTGACCAAGTAACGTATTGTAACTACACACGTCTTAAGAATCACAGCCTGACCAAGTAACGTATTGTAAATACTCACGTCATAAGGATCATAATCTGACCTAGTAACGTATTGTAACTACACACGTCATAAGGATCATAATCTGACCTAGTAACGTATTATAACTACACACGTCATAAGAACCACAACCTGACCTAGTAATAAATATAAGACTAAATTTCAGAAAATTGATTAGAATTTTCATTCTTGAAAAGTTAAAATTCTGAAATTAAAATAAAATATTCATGTCAACCACGCATTAAATTAAAATGCGATACATTAATTAGTTCTTTAGTACTAAAAGTGTTGATGCACAGTGAAAACTAGTAAAAATGCCGGTACTTTTTTATTCCCACTAGGAAGAAAATTATAAAACTTATAGTAACATTTATAAATGCATATGTTTTTACGTACAATTAATGAAGAAAAAATTGGTGTGATTGGTTGTATTGTGGGTCTCTTAGATTCTTTGTAAACAACCTTCAAACTTGGGTACTCGTATAATTTCTGCGCCGACAATTCCAGCCTCTGTCACAATATACAATACACGTTAGTGTTGTGGAGGTATCACGGAACTTGCAGGCACTTTATTCCCCACGTTATTACTGTTCAAGAACAATTAAAATTAATTTTTAATATTGAATTTACTAATAGATGATCCTTTTAAATTATAAGACAGTGTACAAAAAAGTATTGTTAAGACCTCAATTAGACCTTTTTGTTCTATATAAGACCTACCTCCATCCAATATAAGACTATGAGACTATGTGGTGAACACTCAACGTTAGGAATTAGTGAGCAGTAAGTTTACACGAAACTTATAATGAAGTCATGATTGAGCCATGTTTAATGATTTTAGTGTACTAAGTTTTGTTATTCATAACTTTACATATTCAAGTTATAGGCATACTTTGGAAGTAAGATTTAGGGTTTTTACTAGTAAAAATATACTTTCATGATGACCCTAAACACCACATACGACTACATTAAAGATTAATAACTAACCTAGAATGGAGTGTCGTCAAAGTGCTCAAATTAATGAAAATCGTATAACTAATGACGGTTCATAATTTAAAAATGGTTCCTATTTCATGATTTTAGTGTACTAAGTTTTGTTATTTCATAAATTTACATATTCAAGTTATAGGCATACTTTGGAAGTAAGATTTAGGGTTTTTACTAGTTAAAATATACTTTCATGATGACCCTAAACACCACATACGACTACATTAAAGATTAATAACTAACCTAGAATGGAGTGTCGTCAAAGTGCTCAAATTAATGAAAATCGTATAACTAATGACGGTTCATAATTTAAAAATGGTTCCTATTTCAAAATTGTATTGCACTAATCAAGTAAAAAATGTAAGTAGTTTATAATATACAAGACCAAAAGGAGAACAAAGTCCAACTCTAAGACGTAAGTATTGTTGTGATAAGAGACACATGTATGTGAGTCCGATTACAACACAATACACTTCATATGACTTGTTGTATGTACAGGTCAGGATATGACTCCCGTTCGACGTCTAGAGCCATCGGTCCTCCTGTCAGGACCCATACAGCTGCAGTATATATGGCGACCACACGGCTCGACTAACCTCCGAGAACTGAATTGTTTTATACATAACAAAATACGTAACAAATTGTGTACTCAGGTTTTTAACAGCTTATTTTGCTACATTATTAATAAATAACAGTTAGTTACACTTAATATTTGAAATTAACATTTTTATAATCATTAACGAACAATAACACGATAAATTTATTTTAACATATTAAGTTTTAAGTACCTTATGTAATGGAGGAAGATGATTTCCTTCGGATTAAAAGTGTTGAATTTAATTTTGTGGTATTATAAGTTTATGTAACTTTAAATCTTTTTGAATTTTAAAATCACAGATTAAATAAATGTGACTAACAAACACGTCAAAATTTTTAATTTGCCACCGTTTTTTATTACTAAGTTAGTGTATTATTTAATAGTTTTTATTGATTTTTATCATTTTTCTTTACATATTTATTAAAATATTTATAATAGGCTTTATGTTTAACCCTTTTTTAAACACATAGATTTTTGAAAACCCAGCTTTATCCATCCAAAGAAAACCATTTCATACCCTACTTCAAATCATTATATGTATCTTGCAAAGAACAAAAATCGTTTATCGATTTTGTTTGGTATCAGTAGTAGCCACATTTAGTTAGTATTACCTCAGATGAACCTAAATACTAAATACCCAGAGGGTCACCATCGTACTGAAGATAACTTAATTATGAACAGGAAAACATTTGTTGTCGACTACTCCATAACGTTACTATTGCCTGATTGCAATGGCACAAGAGTGGATATTCTTATAAAATATTTACATATCGTCTGATACAGATAACTAAGTGCACGTGAGATAATTCGTATTGCAGATTTAGATATAAGATGACATTCAACAAAGTACGTCAAAACCATATAAAAACAGAAATAATCGATATCTCGCTATCTATACATTGCTTAGTATGAAACAGGAGTAAAGTAACATTGTGAAGATAACTAACTTAATGGATTTATTACAATAGTAAAAATAAAATTTACATATTCCAATAAAAGTCTATAAAAATAACAAACAACTAAAGTCAAGTGTTAGATAAGAGTTGAAAATAACTTTTTAAATCCTCCATCTGACGTTTCAATTGGAGGATGAATCAGTTAAATACCAGACGATAATGATACAAAGCTTTTATCAACATCACATACAACAGTGTGTGTCGGTCAGGAGAGATTGAGGAGTGTGCCATGCGGATACTGAATAGGAAAATTGTAGTCTTCAACAGAAAGAGTAAAATCATCAGCTCTTGAAACAAAAACTCTCTGAAAGGAAAAACTAACATCTAACGCATAAGTTCGATGGCTGACTATATTAGTATATTACAGAAGTTACAAAACTGAAGATAGTTAAAAAGGCAACAGGAAGACAGCGAGGGACAAGAAGTAATCTCAATACAACAGTCCATTTTAGGAAGAGCAAAAGTACTACTGTATATGAAAGGTTACGCTTATATGCCAATTATCATATAAGCGATGGCATCATAGTATTTCTTATAAATAGGAAATTGGACACCTGTCGTTGAGAAGAGATGAAGACGACCCCTAGTAGCAGCTTTGCATGACCAACCCTTACTCCAATAAACTGGCACCAAAGTCAAACTATACTATACATAAAGTCAACATAGTATTTACAGGTAAATCATCTTGTGAAAAATCGTTCCAATGTGTGCGCAGTGGACGACGTCGCCAATGCGCATGCGCTGGCACGTAACAGCTCAGTCATCCCCTGCAGTTTCTCACGAGGTTCCCTAGCTGACAGAGTACTACGCGTGGTTCTAAAAACATTAGCTTTAACGTTTAGTGTCACGAAATTTATTTTAATTTTAATTTTTTAGTTTTGTAAATGAGTGTTTAGTGTCGTAATCGTTTAGTGCATAGTGTATATAGTTTCTGGAACATATTGAATGTGCAGCCGGGTAGTAGTACTAGTAAATCAAATAATAAAAGACCGTTATTCATAGTCATACGCGAAGTATTATTTACAATGTATATAGTTATTTAAAGAAGAAAAATGAAGATTTATCGGAGAAGAAGTTGCTCTTCTCTTAACTAAAAATTAAGTTAGTTTAATCTTAACTGCAAACATAACAATGAAATAAATTACTCAGATTAAACCATAATAATAAACATAACAGAAAATTAAAAATTAGTACATAATACAATCTTTGTGTTGGAATTGATGGAAAGTTTTTTTAAACAAAATAATTCACCAAACATTACCATTATCATTGAATATATACCATATGCGATTATGTTGGGGCAGTTCAATGTGTTGTTCATTTCGTTGAAGGGCTAATTTGCAGCGGAAGGGATTGGAATGTGGACTTTCACCGCTCTTCGACGGCTGGCCACCCTTATTGTTTTATTGCTCCGTGTCACTGCACTACCATTGACCAGCCGAAAATACGCAGCCAGGCTAGTAGTGCGTTGTTGTTGTCCGCTCTGCTCCTCACTTCCCACTCCAGGAATGATTTTTAGGATGACAATACTAAATATTATCTAAACGATTGGAAGAAATAAGTAATATACTGTAGTACGTTACAAATAAACAATACACAGTCTTGCAATATACTTTAAAATAACATGAATAACAAATTCATGCTTACTATTTATTAAAATAAATGAATCTAAAGTAAATGTTAAAGAAATATAAGTTATTTATTTGTTAAGAACTTAACCACAGTACAGTCATATTTAAAATAGTACAAATTTATATTTATAGTCACAACAAATAAAAGTACTCTTACAGTCTATTTCCTATTATTTAACAGGACAAATATAGAAATAAGAATATGATTTAACAGAATATCAGTTTTATTTCATGACCTCATGTATTTTTTTATATTGGAATTTGAACGTAAACCTCACTTCCTTAGTTTATATTGCCCAATCACGTTTAGAGAGAAAGGTCTAGTGCTCTTCTCCCTTAACAATGTCCAGTCACTTCACTCAATAAAAGCTAATGGCCTTTCACTCCCCTCTGTATTTTATCACATTTCTACCAATTACTTCCATTATTGACTTTATACTAGCTTCAATCGAGATAATAAGTATTTGTCTTGTTCGTTATAAAAAGTATAAGATATTTTAATACTGACATGTTGGTAATACAATTTAACCATGATAATACAGTTAGTTGTCTGTACAATGCTCATAACGTATTCCTTTACAGCAATGCAACTGTCCAGGTAGAAGTGATCACAGAAAATGTTCGTTGCTTGTTAGTGTTTACTCTGGCAAATACACATTTCAGTACAATGAATTTTGTGAATGGTTTGATGAAGTCGCTCATTAGATCTGAATTAAGTAACCATGAAAGGAAAATACTTACATTTTAATTATAATCGTTGAATAAACTGTAGCTAAAGAAGCTAAGAACTAAAGACGTCTGAGATAAAAGCCTTTTGTTAGGTAATCCAGCAAAGTTTAATTACTTTTAATCAATTAAGCTTAAGAGAAGAGTAAATCAGTGGCTCAGATGACTGGCCTACCGACAACAGTGTTGAAGACATTTGAAGATGGTCAGTTTTATTTAATTTTAATATTAAAAAAATGTACTGTATATAAAACATTAATTAATTGTAGATTCATTAAATTATAGGTAACATTAAAATCGAATTGCTTACACCAATTGTGTATACATTACTGAGCTAGGGAATATTCCTACCTATATTACAACATTTTTTGATGTAAAATTATTTAATTATGTACTTTATCTAATTATCATTATGTACAAATGAGTTAACACTGTATAGTACTGAAATAGATTATAAAATCACCAGTGCCATAATTAAAACGAGGCACTAATGTCGGCACAGAAATATGTATACCCGAGTATGAAGGTTGTTCACTAAGAAACCAAGATGCCTATGAAAAATCCAGTCACACTATTGTTTTCCTCGTTTAATTGTACGTTAGGTCATGTGCATTAATACAATGTATTATAAGTTTTAATAATTAAATAATTTAAAGTGATAATAAATTGATTTAAATCAATACAATATAAAAGTAACGTATTGTAACTACACACGTCATAAGGATCACAACCTGACCAATTAAAGAATTGTAACTACACACGTCATAAGTTTCACAACCTGACCATGTAACGTATTGTAACTACACACGTCATAAGTTTCACAACCTGACCAAGTAACGAATTGTAACTACACACGTCATAAGGATCACAACCTGACCTAGTAACGTATTGTAACTACACACGTCATAAAGACCACAACCTTACCAAGTAACGAATTGTAACTACACACGTCATAAGGATCACAACCTGACCTAGTAACGTATTGTAACTACACCTCTAATTTGAGTAGTTGGTTTTCAAATTCATAAAATAAAATAACTGGAGCTTTCTTTATGTTATTTATTTAATATTTTCAATACCTCAGACTATATAAAAAGAAATATAAGTTTTTAATACACTGGAGAGTAGAACGCTTTCACAGGATATGTTTTTGAGGTATTTTCAAGATCTAAAAATAATCTTTATTGTGTTATTAATAACTACTTCCTTACAATATTTTAATTTAGACTAAAGGTAATTCATAACACAATGGCAGGCTTTAGTGAGCCATACGTTTACATAAAACCTACAGGAAAATTCATGATTGAACTGTGATTTATGATATTTGTGTCTAAAGTTTATTGCCCAGTAGCCTATGTTATTTCAAAATTTAAATATCAATGTTAGAGGCATCTTTCTGAAGTGAGATTGGTGGTGTTTTACTCGGATCAAATGTAAATTTGTTGACACTAAACTCCACATACGACTACATTAAATAACTAACCACTGAATGGGATAACGTTCGAGTGCTCAAAATTCACGAAAATCGTACAAGTGAAGTTTCATAATTTAAAAATGGTTCGCATTTAAATGTTTATAACACTAATAAAAAAAGTTTAAGTCATAAATTGTACATTAAACAAGACAAAAGGAGAACAAAGTCCGGCTCTAAGACGTAAGTATTGTTGTGAGGAGCGACACATGTATGTAAGTCCGATCACAACACAGTTTATAGAATGTCTTGGTATGTACAGGTCGGGAAATGAATCCCGTTCGACGTCTAGAGCCAACGGTCCTCCTGTCTGGACCCATACAGCTGCAGTATATATGACGACGACACGGCTCGACTAACCTCCGAGAACTGAATTGTTTTATTCATATCAAAATATTTATCAAATTAGCAAAAATTGTGTTTCAAAGTTCTTAACAACTTATTATGTTACATTGTTGGTAAATAACAGTTATATGTATGTATAGTTACATTTAGTATTTGAAATTTAGAATTTTACAGTAATCAACCGTTTTAAAAGAAGACTAACAAATGATTTTATTTTTATTGTTTGTACTTATCAATATTTTATGAATTTAACGGTATATAGTATTGTATTTACTTATATTATTGATAGTTAAACACAATAAGAAGGCTTAAAATACTTTAATATTTTGGAATATTACCAATAATAAATTATAAAGTTGATTATTAAAGTACTTTTATTAATTATTATATTAATTTGTAGATAAAAAATAAATAAATTTAATTTGGTTTGTAATTTTTAAGTACCATAGGCAACGTAGAAAGATGATTGCTTTAGGATTTTAAGTGTTGAATATCAGTTTTGTGGTATTTGAAGTTACTGTAACTTTAACTATTTACTAATTTAAAGCTGGAAAGTTAAAAATAAATTGCATTGACAGATATTTTATGAAAAATATAGTCTATTCTGATGAATTGATTGTTCCCATACTGGCATTAATTGGATTTTTGGTTGTCGTTTAATTTATGATTTAATTAATTGAAAACATCTACCATAGTTATTAAGCGGGTACAAAATGTATATAGAAAAAAATAACATGAATAATTGGTAATTATTTACGTTTCAATACTTATTTTTATACTTCAATTATTTTTATTGATTATTAATTATTTTTATTATTAATTAATTATTTTTATATATAAATTATATTTATATAAATTAATTATTTATATAAATTTAAATTAAATTTATATAAATTAATTATTTATATAAATTTAAATTAAATTTATATAAATTAATTATTTACATTAATTATTAATTAATTTAAATTAAATTTATTAAATTAATTTAATTATTAATTAATTTAAATAATTAAATTAATTATTTAAATTAAATTTATATAAATTAATTATTTTTATAATTCAAATACTTATTTTAATTAATAACTTTAGACAAAAAACAGGTAAGATCAAATACCACTTTGACATTCATTATGAAAAGGTCGATTATAAGTTGAACGAAAATAACCCAACTCCACGTCTGAAGTTGTTTTACTATATGGAACGAATTGCATATAATATCACTAAGGAAAGAGTGATATTATGTGGAGCTCTTAAACAAGTGGAGCTGTAGAATAATGTTATGGAGAGATATAAAGTAGATTTTTTATTTTAAAAACAAGACATCTCACAAATAGTTCTATGTAAGTGAAACTGGTCTGCTGTTGGTCTAAAGTGTACTAATTTATTGAGAATTTATTAATTTACTAACGTATTTGCACATTTGACATTATCTAAATATTTTACTTTGCAGTCATATTCAGACAGACAAATAATTATGGTACATTCCTTGTAATCGCGTTTGTAGTTTTATTTAAGTGTACGAACGATTCACGTTTAACGACGTAGGTCAGGCACATACCTTACATCTGCAGGTTCTTTACTTCATGTACGTTACCCTGTACACAGTATACTTTGAAATAATATAATTTACAATATTAATTTGGCATTTTCTAAATGTAATGCAAGTAATTTACCCACTTATTTTATACAAGATTTCAATACTAGATGGATAAGAATGTATAGTATTTTCAGAGTGAACTAGCTATTTATATTATGTCTAGTGAAGGCGCACGTAAATTCGAGAGGTGCAAGGTTAAAGGGTCATTCTGCCAAGAGCCATATTGAAAATTCAAGATCACGTCGCCTGCGCTTGACTCCTATAAATTACCTATGCAATATTTATGTAAGGTGTTTATGAGAGTTTATTCAACAAAAGATGAATTTAGGTTAACAGCAGGTTGAACGTCAAGGGACAATATCAGGCTTGAAATAATACGTTTTAGAGATATTTACGTGAACAATTAAATATGGCTTGGATATAGAAAGACTAGTAAAACAAGTTTTATTTGAACTATGTTCACAATTATTAGTTTTTTTTTCTGAAATAATTGTTCTTTTTTCTAAATAATTTATCCCCTATTTTTTAGTATTTATGGGTGAATTCAGTCATGCGTCATGCTTTTTTTAAGATTGTATGTAATTTCTAGTTTAGTTTTGCTATTATTTAGTATATAACTTCCTTAGATATATGCAACATATTTGAGCCCTACTTTGTTCCGTGTAGTATTCATCACAAAATGATTTTCTAACAGTTTCAGTATGTCTCTTCCACTGTTAAGTATTAGCCTAATTGTAATACAGTAGTATAAATGTCATTATTATTGTTTATTCTTAAGACGCCTATCGTCAAGATATGGGTAAATATGAGGGGTGAAGAGAGAGAGAGAGAGAGAGAGAGAGAGAGAGAGAGAGAGAGAGAGAGAGAGAGAGAGAGAGGAAGAAGGAGATAGAGGGAGAGAGAGGGGGTAGGAGGGAGATATATATGGAGAGAGATAGGGAGGAGAGAGAGAGGGAGAGAGAGTGGGGGTGAAGAGAGAGAGAGAGAGAGAGAGAGAGAGAGAGAGAGAGAGAGAGAGAGAGAGAGAGAGAGAGAGAGAGAGAGAGAGAGAGAGAGAGAGAGAGAGAGAGAGAGAGAGAGAGAGAGAGAGAGAGAGAGAGAGAGAGAGAGAGAGAGAGAGAGAGAGAGAGAGAGAGAGAGAGAGAGAGAGAGAGAGAGAGAGAGAGAGAGAGAGAGAGAGAGAGAGAGAGAGAGAGAGAGAGAGAGAGAGAGAGAGAGAGAGAGAGAGAGAGAGAGAGAGAGAGAGAGAGAGAGAGAGAGAGAGAGAGAGAGAGAGAGAGAGAGAGAGAGAGAGAGAGAGAGAGAGAGAGAGGAGAGAGAGAGAGAGAGGGGACGAGAGAGAGAGAGAGAGAAAGAGAGGGATAGGGGAGAGAGGGAGGGAGAGAGAGAGGTAGAGGGAGGGTGAGGGAGGGAGATATATAGGGTGAGGGAGGGAGAGAGGTGGGGGAGAGAGAGCGCTATTTATTATATTTGAATAATCCCGTAGCAGCATTACACAGTTACGAAATTGAACAATTCTTTTTACAAAAGCAAATGTACGTCATACAAATAAATTTCTAGAACTATGACATTTAAGTCTCGGTTTAGTAGTAAATCATAATTAATTATATATTAAAGTTTCAGCCAATGATTTAGCATTTCTTGGTTATACAGTTTTAGCTACGAACCAAGAAATACTGTATAAATGTACTGGGTATAACAATTTGTTTTGTGATACAACACAACCTTTTGGCATAAATAATAATTAAAAACTGTTCAGTGAAATCTTTGAGTCTACACTGTTTGGAAATATTTGATAAAACATATCATCGAACTTTTTAATTACTAAGACAAAATGTTCTACCTTTGAACTCTCCAGTAAAAAAGAAGTAGGTAATACGGAACTGGGCATGTAAATACGTCAAGATAACTGTTTTTATACTGAGTTATCTCAGGTAAAATCACGATTAATTGATCATGAATGAAGCGGTATTAGGGAAAATATGCAATTTAAATTTAAACTAGAGGAGACCCAGGCACACTTCACGTGCCAACCACGTCAGTATTACGTTTGTGTTATCTCGGCCTTCAACCTCGGTCTGTGGTTACTATCATTGTACGTTTATGAGTGGATGGGTGGCCTGTACCACTGTAGGCCTACGTATATAGGTGGGTAGGTGGGCCTGTACCACTGTACGTATATGGGTGGGTAGGTGGGCCTGTACCACTGTACGTGTATGTGTGGGTGGGCCTGTACCACTGTACGTATATGGGTGGGTGGGTGGGCCTGTACCACTGTACGTATATGGGTGGGTGGGTGGGCCTGTACCACTGTACGTGTATGTGTGGGTACCACTGTACCACTGTACGTATATGGGTGGGTGGGTGGGCCTGTACCACTGTACGTATATGGGTGGGTAGGTGGGCCTGTACCACTGTACGTGTATGGATGGGAGGGTGGATTACTACCATTCTACGTGTATTTTACTTATTTATTATTTTTATTTTCATATATTACAGATTTGTTTATAATATACCTAATAAGCTTGGTTACTATTAACTATTGCAGATTTAAATACGCTAATTAAATGAGTTAATAACTATTCATGCGAGTATTACTCTTGATTTTATATATATGTATATGTATATCAAGTGTATACAATTAATGAAATTACTTAGACTACATAAATACATGAAATGTACCTGCACAATGAATTTTATATTTTGGCGCTCTGAATGACTTGAAAAGGACATGCCTTTGAAATGAATGTATATAAGAGTTCCGGATACAGCTCAGGGAAGAACAACAAGTTTGTAGGTCAACTGTACCAATTTAACTCACCATATATTTAGTATATTATTCGTTTAACAGTTGTTTTGACAACAAATCAGCAATTCTTAAATTCATACTACAAATATGCAATAAATACTATAAACATACTCACCTATTATAAGGTTTAATTAAAACGATCTAGTGGTAGAAATCCATTGGATCTTTTAGGGCCATTGTGATATAGTACTGTATAGGTAAGTTCGAATATTTTTGATATTTTCTCCACCGTCCTTAGCGCTTCAGCTTTGAAATGAACCAACTAAGCTACTTTATCTCCTCCAGGTAGAAAAATTGTGTGGTTACCACTTTGCTTACAGAATTAAATATATACTGTCATTATGTTATTTATTGAATATTTTGATCATTATCTCCAACAAAATTCGATAGCTTCGCAATGGCTCGCGTATAAGCGGGTGCCAACTTCATATTTAGTGGATCATTCAAAGTTAGGAACTATAAGTAACTCAGTGCAAAGTTGTGAATACACCAATAGCGTATTACATACAGTTAGACGTAGCTGTACTTCATCGAACCAGCAAGTACATAACGTCAACGCTGTCTTATAGCAACATGTAATGTATTAACATCTACCCTTACATACAGTACATTACAGCATATTACATACAGTTAGACGTAGCTGTACTTCATCGAACCAGCAAGTACGTAACGTCAACGCTGTCTTATAGCAACATGTAACGTATTAACATCTACCCTTACATACAGTACATTACAGCATATTACATACAGTTAGACGTAGCTGTACTTCATCGAACCAGCAAGTACATAACGTCAACGCTGTCTTATAGCAACATGTAATGTATTAACATCTACCCCTACATACAGTACATTACAGCATATTACATACAGTTAGACGTAGCTGTACTTCATAGAACCAGCAAGTACATAACGTCAACGCTGTCTTATAGCAACATGTAATGTATTAACATCTACCCCTACATACAGTACATTACAGCATATTACATACAGTTAGACGTAGCTGTACTTCATAGAACCAGCAAGTACATAACGTCAACTGCTTTCATAACGTCAACGCTGTCTTATAGTTATGTTCCATGAAAACATGTAACGTATTCAATCACATTACAGACGACTGTTTATTTTATTTTGTTCTTACGGTTGGCAATATTTTTCGGACGTTCTGTGTAGTTGTTGGCCAGTCCACCTCACGCCAGTCTTGCCAACTGAACTCACTCCTTATAAACCCTGTGTAATGAAAGTTCAGCTCTAAACGCCGTAACTTACACGTCATCCATCTTTATAGCGTTAAAAAATGTCTTTTACTGTATTTTGACTTCCTTGTACTTATCTTATAGTGATGTGATATTGATGTCGAGACAATCCAACGATAAAGCTGTACTTTATCAATCAATCAGCAGTGCATAATAATGCTGATGAAAATGATTTTGAAGTCACTGAGTTTTGAAAAATTAGTGAAATTTTTCAATAATTTGGAAAACTTGTGTAATCGGACTGTACAAGTCTTTAAAGGGCTGGACCAATACAGTGTTTACAAAGCTAGAATCAAGTCTTTTTACAAATCAAACAATTTATTATAATTGGTAATTTTAACATCATTGTTTTAGATCAAACAAACTCTCTTACTCAGTGGCTGCGGGACATTATAAATTGCCATGGTTTGGAATTGGCATGATCCCAGCTTACTACTCTCCATTTCAAAATTACGTAGACCCTAGTTTACAAAGACACCGTACCTGGACGAATAATGATAATTACATGATTCCTTTTTTGTATTATGAAAATTTAGTTGTGCGTTGAACCATTTCTGTCAAATAATTTGCACAGCTCGTTAA
Organism: Stictocephala bisonia; assembly: GCA_035578905.1. Lineage (NCBI taxonomy): Eukaryota > Metazoa > Arthropoda > Insecta > Hemiptera > Membracidae > Stictocephala > Stictocephala bisonia. The sequence goes on from JAQJVL010002016.1 coordinate 78,688, forward strand.
CAATTTTTTATTAGCGATTGTTTATAAAAAGTACAGGGTTTTCGCAATTTATAACGCACCATCAAATTAAAAAAATTATAAGTAATTGAATTGACGTTTGATGTAAATTAAACTTTTACCAAACCTTAGTCAATAGTTTTCAGACGTTACTTTGAAGTTTCAAATTTCAATTTAATTATTTTTTAAGTTCTTGTTATTTTTGTAATAGCTAACTGCACATCTCGACGCTATCAAATAAACGTTAATTAAAAATCGCTAATCAACATTTATGGGTGAAAACTATTTTATTTGGTTTGCGTAAATCAAGCCGATACCAACAGTACCAAATTATGTTGAGTTCCTGTTTTACAGCCGAATTAAAGTTAATCCTAAAATATCACAAGAACTTAAAAAATAATAATTAAATTAAAACATTGAAACTTCAAGGTAACGTTTGAAAAATATTGGCAAAGGTTTGGTAAAAGTTTATTTACATCAAACATATTTTTAATTTTTTAGAGTTAATTGTTCGTTAGCAATTGTGAAAAACCTGCACTTTTTATAAACAATCGCTAATAAAAAATTGTTAACGAGCTGTGCAAATTATTTGACAGACATGGTTCAACGCACAACTAAATTCTCTATAATACAAATAAAGAGTCATGTAATTACCATTATTCGTCTAGGTACGGTGTCTTTGTAAACTCGGGTCTACGTACTTTTGAAATGGAGAGTAGGGTGATGTTGAGCCCAGCCATTGATAATGTAACCATTAATACACATAGATTTCAGTTATTGACACTGCCATATCCAGTCATTGTATACAAGAGGTGGCTGTAGGGAGGGGGCGTTATTGGGAAATTATAAAACTCCAGTCAAAATACGCAATCGAGTCACACAGCCAAGAAATATCAACCTTCCGAATTAAAGTTCTTATGAACATTCCTGGTTACTTTTTAAACAGCATATAGTCAATATACGTTACCTTTAGCACGTTTGATCAGTGTATAAAAGTCATTTGGCAGCCAGTTGACCTTTTATAGATACGAGAGGTAGAAATACAAACCAGAAGAAATCCTGGATAACCAAGGGTATTCTCTAAACGCAGTCAAAATTCTTGTGTAGGACGATGTTGGAGTTGGAGGGTCGGGAAATTCTCTAAGTACGTTCCTTGACCTCTATAAGTCGTTTGACTGTGTCCACCACACAATTCTTTTACTAAGCTTGGAATATGTGGAATCCGTGGTTTTCACAGACATGGTTGGCATCTTTTCTCAGAGACAGAAGTCAGTTCGTTGCCAATTGTCCGTTACAGAGATATTTCATAACCCAGGAAATCCTCAAGGATAAGGTTTTTCACCCTATTTTGTTTTTGATTTATATGATTTATCTTGGGGCATTGATTCAGAACAAAAATATTGTTCAATTTGTGAACGACACGTCTTTCTACGTCAAAAAATCATCGAAATACAAATTATAAATTGAAAGATTTGTTAGATTACTATAAGTAGAACTAAAGTGAACTTAATCTTCAGAATAATCACACAAAAACAAAATATATTAATTTTCATCTGCAACAGAGTTGTATTGAATTACTGCCATCTGTCATTGTGTATAATACACCTTTAGAGAAAGTCATTCCACTCGATTATATACACTGAGTTATATGCCTTGATGAGGTTTTCCTGTGCTACACTTTGGCCATGTTCTAAAACGCCGCCCAAGGTGAGAGCCCGATTCCTAGCTAGGGCCGGGCAGTGGAAGAGGATGTGCCGTCCAGACTCTTCCTCCACATTTCCTATATAAAAAAATGGGGGTTAGGAACCTCATCTTATCATGTGTGCCCGAAACGTTCAGTGTCCAGTTATAAAACTAAACACCCTCCAGAGTTATGATCTTACAAGAGAAAGAGCTTCAGTCGTGTTGGAGTACGATGGCCCCAACAGGACATACTTTGCTTGCCTGTTACCTGGCGTTGCCTCCCGTGTCTCCTGGTGCTTGCCAGGGACCCATGTAGAAGCAACGTTCTTGGCGAGGCTGTAAGCAGCCCCGCATGCCGACTCTGGGCCTACAAAACGTTCCTCAGTGCCTCTCCTGGCACAGGGGTCTGCCCTCTTGTTTCCTAGTACCCCAATATGACCTGGCGCCCATGACAGGATTACCCTATTGGAACGCGCCAGCGTTTTAAGAACCCCGTGACAGTCCCAAACTAGCCTCGAGGTTGTAAACATTTGAAGTTTACGTAATTGTTACACTTTGTATAAAATTCCCTCATAAGTATTAATAATAAAAATAATAAATTAAAAATTAATATTATCAGGAAAATTAGACAGTGGTTTACAACAGGAAATGCGGTACAGGAAATGGAGTTGGTAAAATTTGAGTAGGGCATCCGGCGAGTGTGAACTGGGAAAGCAAGGGATCGGATGTCAAGGAAGCAGGGTCAGCACTGTACACAGGATGACCAAAATATTAAAATTGAGACTCACCAAAATTAGGCCGATGAACGCTGATGCGGCGGAGATTCAGCAGAAGTTCTGGGGTAACGCTCATCACGAAAACGGGCCTATAGGGTGATCCGTAATAGGACCACGGAGAGTAATTGGTTGTTCCGAAATTGTAGGCGTGTCCAGTGAGTGGCAGGGGGAATGAGACACTAGGGAGAGAGTTGGAAAAGAAAGGGAGTCTAAGGAGAGTTCGGCAAGGGAGAGGACTTCGGGAATTAGATCAATAGGGAGGACCAGCACCTAGTGGTCCGACTACCAAGACTTCGTCAACCCGCCCTGCAGAGCAAACACGGGACGATCTAGAAGGAGGACTTGGAGCTACGGTCCAACCCCTGGCGATATCAACCCCCGGAGGACTTCACGAGCGGCCAACCTGAACCTGAGGGACGACCGGACTTGCAGCCGATCCGGAGGACTTCACGAGCGGCCAACCTGAAACTGAGGGACGACCGGACTTGCAGCCCATCCTGAGGACCAGAGGACTCATCCCCAAGGGATTGCAAGCGCCGCCACTCACCCCCAAGGGACTACAAGCAACTCCAGACCGAACCAGCCCACCTGACCCGGAGGGACAAGAGGACGCCGAATCCACTACGGCCAGTGGACACCCCATACCTGCGGTAGACGAGTCCAGGGGTATGTTAACACTGTTTCTGTTTAACACCTCCAAGGGTTGAGGGGAGCAAAATTTAAGTTGTAGGGGAAAAGGCATATTGTGAGGTTCAATTACGTTTGCCTACACCAAAACGTATGCCGACAGGCAGTAAATTAGTCCGATGAGACAGTGATAATAATAATTGTAATTGAATGATATAATAGAATTAACTGTTTGAGGGAATTTAGTCTGGATTGTAAATTTAAATTATAAATATAAAATACGTAATTCCATGTTATGATCATTGTCCCGCATGAATAGCGATTTTGAGTTAATGTAGATAGTCTATATAGAGTAAATGAATAAATATTGCGTCCTATATATATATAAACAATAATTATTGGATAATTCTTGCGAGGGATAGAGTATAGCGACTAAGGCCATTGAATGGTTGGCTTATCTCTAGGAACTATTTGTCAAATAATGTAATTAAATTGTACGGTAAATTGATTAAGTTGTCATAGTTAGTAAGGTTTATATATTAGTGTTTGATTGATAATTTTGAGGGGAAATAGTTGATTAATTAATCTTGAGTATAGCTTGTTATCGAATATATGATTTTCACTTGTTAATGTAGACATTTGCACATATAAACTTATTTAGCTGAGTATCAATAGGACGTTATATAATAATTTAGAGGATTGTGATTTAATAATATAGGAGTTGATGTCGGTTGTTGTAAATAATATTCTTGAAAGTATTTATTCCCCCGGGCTGTATATTAAAGCAAATGTTAATAATAAATTGATTGAAGATTAATAAACGTATAATTGTAATTCTATAATTTGTATTGTCTAAATATTGAATGAGAAGGTTAGCTTAAAGGAGGTGTATAGTATAAAATAGGATAAGATAGTTGTAATATTTTGGAAGGGATTGTAAAGATGAAATGCTGTAAAAATAATAATTATGTGTTGTACTTTCACCAGTGTCAATAATTGTAAAGGTCCTGGTTTCCTTCACTAGCTAAGCGAGTCATTAAGTTCAAATTATTTCTCATTACTTATAATAGTCAGTTATGATTAACCTTTTAAACAATTTAAGTTCAGAGGAAGTAAAGGTTGTTTGGAGGAGAAAGTTTTACAAGGTGAAGTCGAAAGACGCAAGTGACTTTAGTGCCGCTTGTTTGTCTGAGTTCAGATAGATTGTTTTCCCCATATGGCCCAAATCTATGTTTGCCTGAGCACAGGCAGCTATGGTAGCCACTTCCACCTGAAAAACCGTAGCCAGTTTTCTAAGGCTACAACTGAGCTCAGTTTTTGACCTGGCACCATAGACCCTGTAACCAGACCCAAGGATGATGGTTCGTGAGCCCTCTGTGTACCACGTAACCAGACCCAAGGATGGTTCGTGAGCCCTCTGTGTACCACGTAACCAGACCCAAGGATGGTTCATGAGCCCTCTGTGTACCCCGTAACCAGACCCAAGGATGGTTCGTGAGCCATATGTGTACCACGTAACTAGACCCAAGGATGGTTCGTGAGCCATCTGTGTACCCCGTAACCAGACCCAAGGATGGTTCGTGAACCATCTGTGTTCCCCGTAACCAGACCAAAGGATGGTTCGTGAGCCATCTGTGTACCCCGTAACCAGACCCAAGGATAGTTCGTGAGCTTTCTGTGTACCACGTGATCACGTTCTTCTTTGCGATTGATTTATCTTGTTCCCAATCTTTCCTGTCGCCAATACGACACGATAGGGTTTGTCAAAGTCAGTTTGTCTAGGCATCCTATTCTAACACATTTATAGAATGTCCGATTGAAGGATGATAGAGATTTCGGTATGCTTACTTGCATAGTGAGCTTGCTAGCATCAGCTGGTCTGGTGCCTATATGCCACAAGCCTTGCCTCCCCCATGATAGAAATGTCAAGGGGGGACAGACTTAGCAGCACCTCCATTGCAGCAGTGGGTGTACCCTTAAATATCCCATGGATTCCCACACAATGCCCTCCTCATAAAGTTGATGCATGTATCCATGTATTTACCTCTTATTAGGATCACTATGTTGTCAGCATAGCCCTGAGCGTGCACTCCAATCTTGTTGAGTGCCGTGCGGAGATCATCCACGACCAGGTTCCACAGGAAGGGTGACAAAAAACGTCCCTGTGGACACCCTCTTTGTATATATATGCCTTATGTAACCTGGTATACTTTCGCTCTCTTGTAGTTTTAAGATCAGCCTACTTTGATTCTATCTAATTTCATTTTACACATGTATTAAGCCTATAGGTAGGGTTTGCCAAATGTAAGTTTGAAAGGGTTTTCAGATTACAGAAGAAACAAATAGAATTTTGTGTTGGGAAGCTTTCAGAGAATTAAAAAAAAAAAAAATAAAAATAATAATAATGAAATATCTGTTGTTGTAATAAGACTAAATTATGTTTTATATTTTTGTTTATTTTACCTTAAGTATAGAACAAATGCACGTCATTGAAAAAGTACTCGATTTATTATGTTATATTATTTCTTTCCTATTTAAACGTATTTATTTACGTCTTATTTTAATGACACTCCATCAAAGTAGTAGTCAAATTATTTCATTTGACGACATGGGTATGCATTTAGTATTCATTACGTCATGAGTGAACCTACCAACTGATTGCCTGTTTGACGACATGGTACCATTAACTTCGCTAGATCTTATCTGCTGATAGATAACCCATTTGACGACATTGGACGACCATCACGTTATATATGCGCCTGCTAACAGATCATCCGTTTGACGATATGGGATCATTCATTACATCAGGTGTGCGCCTGCTAACAAATCATTCGTTTGACGATATGGGATCATTCATTACATCATAAGTGCGCCTGCTAATAGATCATCCATTTGACGGAATGGGACCATCCTTTACGTCAGTCTGCACCAATTAACAGATCACCCATTTGACGACAAGGACCAAAGGAAGTATTTTAAAGTACTATAATAATTTAAACCTATTTAAAAACTCAAATATTTAACTGAAAAGAATTACCTTCAATACAGTGTTGACATCATTAATAAATATAGGAGCAATGTCAGTTTCTTTAAACGTTCTTTAGTAAGTTTCACTTAACACCATTTATGAGTGTTCATAAAATTCACTGCCATTGAGATTTTAGTATGTGAAAGAAATATTATTTTTTGAATGTAGTTCCTTGAGTTAGTAATTTGAACAATCTTTTCACGTTTACTTAAATGTATTATGGACAAAGGATAAGAGATTAAGTGAGTATCAAACAAAATACATTTGTGTTTTACTACCATCAAGCTGTGTTCAAAAAATTGTGTTTAACATTTATAATTTACAATTATTCTGTTTGTAATATGGAGATTTTAATGTATATTCTAAAAGTATATTTTCCTTACAAGTGTGTTTTATCTTCCTTACAAGTGTGTTTTATCTATTTTATTGAGGTCAACTTATTTATACCTTTAAAAAGCATCCTTAAAAGTAGTTATAAAATTAAAATAAAAACAATTATAATACAAATCTCCAGTGGATCCACAGAGAGATATATATAGGCCTACTGGTAGCTCTACCATTTACAGTTAGCAATTTGAACAATCTTTTTACGTTTACTTAAATGTATTATGGACAAAGGATAAGAGATTAAGTGAGTATCAAACAAAATACATTTGTGTTTTACTACCACAAGCTGTGTTCAAAAAATTTTGTTTAACATTTATAATTTAAAATTATTCTGTTTGTGATATAGAGATTTTAATGTATATTCTAAAAGTATATTTTTCTTAAAAGTGTGCCCTCCCTATTTTATTAAGGTCAAGTTATTTACACTTTTAAAAAGCATCATTAAAAGTAGTTATAGAATTAAAATAAAAACAATTACAATACAAATCTCCAGTGGATCGGTGAAATTAGAGAGGGGCTCTGTATTTGTCGATGCCTGCAAAGTGCTCACAAGTTTGGAAACTTGCCAGCAGAGGTGCTACTGTCAACGCCAACCAATTTATCGCCAAACTGAACCATATTACCTTCTACTGTACAACTTTCTACTGATGTTTTTATATTGCTTAATGTGATGTAAGCTGTAAACTTATATGTTCGGAATTACTTTATTAGTTCAAATTATTATTAGTTTTTAACTTTACTCCATAATATATATGTTGAAGTATATTCTACATATCCTGGGACTGGGTATGACTACACAGGTAGAAGTAAAGTGTTTTGTACTAAACGTGAGACAGTACAACTTATTACTAATAAATAAATAATGATTTAATTTGTGGGCTAAATCAATGTCGACCAGGGAAAATTCTTACCAAAAATAAGTAATTATTGCAAAATTAAAGTCGTAAATGAACATTTTAACTATCGTAATCTGCCATCTTTATGTCATAGATCTATATAAAAACTCATCGATTACTAGTAGCTAAACCTTTTTTACTAATTGGCCTACTGGTAGCTCTACCATTTACACAGCACAGAGATACAAATAGGCCTACTGGTAGCTCTACCATTTACACGGCACATAGATACAAATAGGCCTACTGGTAGCTCTACCATTTACACAGCACAGAGATGTATATAGGCTTACTGGTAGCTCTACCATTTACATAGCACAGAGATACAAATATGCCTACTGGCAGCTCTACCATTTACACGGCACATAGATACAAATAGGCCTACTGGTAGCTCTACCATTTACACAGCACAGAGATACAAATAGGCCTACTGGTAGCTCTACCATTTACACAGCCCAGAGATACAAATAGGCCTACTGGTAGCTCTACCATTTACACAGCACAGAGATACAAATAGGCCTACTGGTAGCTCTACCATTTACATAGCACAGAGATACAAATAGGCCTACTGGCAGCTCTACCATTTACACGGCACATAGATACAAATAGGCCTACTGGTAGCTCTACCATTTACACAGCACAGATATACAAATAGGCCTACTGGTAGCTCTACCATTTACACAGCACAGAGAAACAAATAGGCCTACTGGTAGCTCTACCATTTACACAGCACAGAGATACAAATAGGCCTACTGGTAGCTCTTTCATTTACACAACACAGAGATACATATAGACCTACTACTGGTGGTTATGCGTTTTACACAACATACAGATACAAACATACAACTATTGGTAGCTGTGCCATTTACACAACATTATACTGATAGCTCTTCCACGTGCACAACACAGGGATCCAAATTCTAGTAGATCTCCCATTTTCATAACATAAAATTACTGATAGCTCTCCCATTTATATAACATATAGATAGATATATTGGCATCACTTTCATTTACACAAATTGCCGTTACAAATACTGGTAGATCTCCTAAAACAACATACAGACACAAACACTGGTAGTTATTTCACATACACATTGTAATTAGTGTAAAAATGTGCTAATAGCTAGCTTTGTATATTTAACAGTATATCGCAGTATTGGAAGACATCCACAGGGAGACACGTTCGTCATTTAACCCAACTATGTGGTAATGGGTTATTTTGCTAATGGACAAAATGGAATAATGTTTGGTGTAGTGTGTGTCTGAAATTGTCTGTCTTGTTGTATGGAGATAGATATAGCTTTAACCTGCTGTGGGCGTTATATAAATTGATAAAATATTTTAATGAAAATTATTATTCCTTGAGTAGTTCCAACCACTCTTTGTGGTAATATTACATAGGTTTAGTTGTTCTGTTTCCATGCAGCCTTTATTTAAACGCTTTATAAATTGTGTAAATAAAAATGTTAGATTAATGTCTAGAGTAATTTTAATTATTTTATAAATCTAAAAAAAATTTGCTTTAGAATAAAAGTCCTTGAAAAAGACATATAAATTAGATGAAGGCTTTTCCTTTCGATGATGGAAAATGTCAAACCATCCTGAGCTACTAATCAAATTTCCATAGTTTGTAAATATTCATTGGAGCACTGTTAGGTTAAAGACCTAACCTCATTTTTGACACTTTTTAAATCAATTTAAGCAATAAAGTTATTATAGTATTAATGTTATACAGAAAAATTGTTTAATAAAAGAATCTATTTGAACTAAATGTAAGTATAATACGACATGAAAAACATCTAATAGTAACAGACGTTGATTGTTATAGTAAAAAAAAGATAGCATAAGTTGATAATATTCATAAATAAATAACAAAAGTTTTTTTAAATGTGTACTTAAAAGTAAAATGTAGAAGACGTTATTGACTGGAGGGACACATTAAAACTTAATAACACTCACAGGATGGAATATAAGGAATATATACCTTTATAGGATGGGAATAGATAAGTGGTTTGAGGTTGGATTACCATAAAATGTCCTTAATTCTCTAAATTTATACCTGAAGCAACGCGACTTCTATCCTCCCTGAAGTACTCTCGTGTACGTTTATTGATTCCCAGCTCTCCTAGCAATTGACAAACTCTTAGTTAAGTTGTGATTAATTAACGGCAACAATATGTTTACTGTTTGTATTTATACATTAACATTGAGAATATTCATCTATTTTAGTTCAAATTTTGATAGTATAAAATGTATGGGAACATGTTTCAACTTTATTTGTAGTTTTCTGATAAATTATTTAAGTTGGAGTTTATATATTAATTGTAAAACAGGAACTAATTAAAAATTGAAAAACGGTTATGAACTGGAATTAAAATAGATATATCAGAGGTGTTATACAACTTCGTATGGATCCATTGGCTGCTATTGGCAATGAACTGAGTTTTGATTTGAGTAGTTATAAATTAATAGAATAAAAGAGATAGATCACTAATTAACAACATTTATCACAAGAAATTCCTAAGTTTTAATGGTTTTCTGTAACCATTATACGTATGTTAAGGTAGCTCAGCACTCAGACCACCCTAATAGCCATTTCAGCGTTTAGGAGTTGTGAGTCATGTGTATTTGGAGTGGAAATTTCCCGTAATATCCCTCCCACCCTGCCTACACGTATGTGCTGACATTTAAATTACTTACAAACTTCTTGGTTAATGTATACATAGTTTCATTAACATATTTTGCATTAGTAATTATGTTAAGAGATGATCTTGGAAACTGGAGAACAATAATTCGCAAAAACGAAATAGAGGAACATTGAGCAGACTAAAATGGAAAAAGGTGAGGTTGACATCCTAGATCTTATGTCCAGGAAAGGACAATATATATATATATATATATAAAATTGGGCAAAATACAGGAGCCTGCTATGTAAAAGTTTAAAAGAAGTGCCTTCTTGTGTGATTCTTTCTTCCACCATGAATGAAATATGTTGTAGAAATGGCGGATTGGTCAATTAACTGTTAATTTTCATATCCCTTTATTGATAATTTAAAAGTTAACATTACTAATGGGTTTTTTTATATTATTAATGTGTCATTGTCTTTAATGATATCATATCCTTAGAGGGGGTTTTATGAAAAATAATCACAATAAATTCTTTTATAATCAAGCAATAATACATTTTTGAATTATTCGTAAAATGGAAATTAAAAATAATATAAAAATATAAATTTTAACTCATTTATTAATTCAGACTACATAGTAGTTATACATTTACTACGTCCAGTAAGCATGTTGCAGCAATCTGAGTATTAGCTTCAATTTAATCCGTTTATATTGGTCCGGCAGTTTGAGCAAGCTTGCTCTACCTTCAGTGTAATCAATTTGAATTGGTCCGGCAGTTTCTAGTGAGATAAAGGTAATGTGACTGGCAGTGACAACTCCGGCATTGATATAATCAGGGAGAGCTGTCCCAGCGGGCTACAGTTCCTTAGAGTCCCATCTCACCAGATGGCGTTTTATACGTCATTCCACACTTTCCAGTGACAACTCCGGGCATTGATAAAATATGGGAGAGCTGTCCCAGCGGGCTGACAGGTCCTTACAGTCCCATCTCACCAGATTGTGTTTTATACATCATTCCACACTTTTCAGTGACAACTCAAGGCATTGATATAATCAGGGAGAGCTGTCCCAGTGGGCTGACAGTTCCTTAGAGCCCCATCTCACCAGATTGTGTTTTATACATCATCCACACTTTTCAGTGACAACTCCAGGCATTGATACCATCAGGGAGAGTTGTCCCAGCGGACTGACAGTTGCTTAGAGTCCCATCTCACCAGATGGTGTTTCATAAGTCATTCCGCAGTTTTCAGTGAGAACCAACTGATTTGTGTAGTTCCAAATAACAACTATTTAAAATATCATAGCGTATGTGGATAGTATATGTATGTACGAGAATTATGTGGATAGTATGTGTTTTTACGAGAAGTATGTGGATAGTATATGTATATACGAGGAAGTTGGGGATAGTATATGTATGTACGAGAAGTATGTGGATAGTATATGTATATACGAGGAGTATGTGGCTAGTATATATATGTAAGAGAAGTATGTCGATAGTATATGTATGTACGAACATTATGTGGATAGTATATGTATATACAAGGAGTATGTGGATAGTATATGTATGTAAGAAAATTATGTGGATAGTATATGTATTTACGAGGAGTATGTGGATAGTATATGTATGTACGAGGAGTATGTGGATAGTATATGTATGTACGAGGAGTATGTGGATAGTATATATATGTACAAGAAGTATGTGGATAGTATATGTATATACGAGGAGTATGTGGATAGTATATATATGTACGAGAAGTATGTGGATAGTATATGTATGTAAGAGGAGTATGTGGATAGTATATGTATATACGAGGAGTATGTGGATAGTATATATATGTACGAGAAGTATGTGGATAGTATATGTATATACGAGGAGTATGTGGATAGTATATATATGTATATATATATATATATATATATATATATATATATATATATTTGTAGGAGGAGTATATGTGTGTGTGTAAAAGCGTCGTGTAAAATTAAGAGTAATATGGTTATATATATGAGACAAATGTATTTTTACAGTCCTAATCTATGAATGTTCATATTCTCCATATCTTAACAGTGGGTTGTTAAGAATAAACAAAATAAAAACTATATGTACATACGAGTATTATGTTTATATGCTAATTAGAGTAGTTGAAAGGATGTTCATGAAGCTAATTAAATGGTTGTGTGTGTGGTATAAGGTGTCCCAAATATGTAGTGTTCTCTGACAAATGAGTGTTCAGTAGCTGGCAGACTATATACCACTCTCCTATCGTATTTAATACAACATATAGGCCTATGTTATGAGAGTATATATAGTTAACTTATGATTCACTATTAGTAGAAATCAGATGATTCATAATTGTTTTAGTAAAAATATATGGTTTATATTTGTATTAAACTTTTGTAAGAATAATTACAGCCGGTTTATTTGTTTATACATTAACAATATATAGGTTCATCAAGCAAATAAATTTAGGCCTTATTATAATTAAGTAGAAATTATTTACTAAGTAAAATACTATAGGAAAAAATACCTTGTTCTTAGATTATTGATTAGGCTTTTGACGCATTGTTTAGAAATCCTAAAAAATTGCTAATACATAATCTAACCTTAGTAAAGTTATACACAACAATATTACATAGTACTCGTAAATTTAGACACATATTGAATCAGATGAAAAGGTTATGAATAACAATAAAAATTGCATCGTAAATATCTAGAATCACAAAAATGTAGTATTTCATTAACCAAATAATTTGTATTAACCGATCTTAGAAATGTTTCGTTACGTCCCAGCTGATTCATTCCTACTGTCAGCTCTGTAAACAATAAAACAGACAGACTGTATTGTACTGTTTAGAACGTTTAGGTAAAGCTAAGTTTCTGTGAGAGGTGATACAAGTCCCATATTACGTGTTGATCTCAGTGGAAAATCCACAGCCATTTTGATTATAGCAGCGGAAGTCCATCGTCAACCACTTCTTCTGATTACTCCAGTGCCCCTAATTTGTAGTAAAGTATACCTCGATGTATTAAGTCATGTTTGTTTAGTTATATGTTATTTTTTACATTATGTTATATACTCATGTTTTACTTGTCCCATAGAATATTTTAATCAAATTACTTTACATATATTTCTAAAGGAACACAATTTTTCAATCGTGTTTAGCTGTGACAGAATATGTTCTAGATTGTTTATTTATATAGTAAATAACTGAAAATATCTAGGTCTTTGATTGCAGCATATTAGGTATGAATAGGTAGCTTAAAAGCTTTCAGGTTTATATAAAGGATTTTACATGTGTTAAAAATAAAAAAAGGCATATTGATATGAAAATACTAAAACTGTAAACATCAGAAACAGTGTAAATGTTTATTAAATAAAAATAAATGCGCAAAAATGCCAACTATGGGAATGTGAAATAAAGATCAAGAAAACAAGAGTGACATCGGGGCACTAATAACGTAATCAAGAAGAGCTATGGTGTCAGCAGTAAAACTCAATAAAATACTAGCATTCACAACTGGCTTTGTGATTTATAGTGCCTGTTATTGATGTAAATTGAGGCTTAGTGAAAGAAATCCGTATGGATTACGTTGGGGAACAAACCTCAGTCATCAAATCGAAGCTATCATTGCCTACTTTACGATTGATGTTTTGTAGCCTCGTTGACCCTGCGACTCCCAAACAATATCCAAATTTTGTTTAAAATTCGTCAAGAAATGTTTTTCATTGATAAAGAGAGTTACATATATTATGTTTCCTAGTTGTACTGATGCAGATTACTAAGATATATTTTATGTTATTTATTCTTGCTTGTTCTACGTTTTATAAAATATAAGTTTGTTATTTAACGTACATTTTTGATATTTTTATAAAAAATGGAATAGAAAATATGTCTTTTGAAAAATTATTTCCTTGACCTAGTTAAGTTTACAAAAAAATTAGAAAAAGTAGAGCTAGAATAGGTAAGTTAAGCTGGTGACAGGTCGTAAGTTGCTAGTGACATTTTTGGAGAACTGTCAACTCTACCAAAAACCGATAAACTATCCTGCTGTGACACGTATGAGAGGTTGAACTAGGATAGGTAAGTTAAGCTGGCGACAGGCCGAGGGTTACTAGTGAAATTTTGTGGAGAACTGTCAACCCCACCAAGTACCGATAAACTCTCCTGCTGTGAGACGTATGAGAGGTAGAACTAGGATAGGTAAGTTAAGCTGGCGACAAGCCGAGGGTTACTAGTGAAATTTTGTGGAGAACTGTCAACCCCACCAAATACCGATAAACTCTCCTGCTGTGAGACGTATGAGAGGTAGAACTAGGATAGGTAAGTTAAGCTGGCGACAGGCCGAGGGTTACTAGTGAAATGTTGTGGAGAACTGTCAACCCCAACAAGTACCGATAAACTCTCCTGCTGTGAGACGTATGAGAGGTTGAACTAGAATAGGTAAATTAAACTGGTGACAGGTTGGGGATTGCTAGTGACATCGTGTGGAGAACTGTCAACCCCACCATGAACCGATAAACTATCCTGCTGAGAGACGTATGAGAGGTAGAACTAGGATAGGTAAGTTAAGCTGGTGACAGGTCGGGGGCTGCTAGTGACATTGTGTGGAGAACTGTCAACCCCACCAAGAACCGATAAACTATCTTGCTGAGAGACGTATGAGAGGTAGAACTAGGATAGGTAAGTTAAGTTGGTAACAGGTCGTGGATTGCTTGTGACATTTTGTGGAGAACTGTCAACCTCACCAAGTATTATATAAGTTATCTGCTACCCTTAGCGGCATGTATTTCTGTAATAGCACCCACCCACCCTACAAACACAGCTACTGGAACATAATAGAGATGGTTAGAGGGTTAGATTTTACCCTTGGGACATGAATTATTACGAGATCGACATGAAAACAAGTGTACAAAAGCTGTTAACTTTTGGATGAAAAAAATATAAAATTGTTTCTCATATTCTTCTTTATAATCTGACAATGATGATCTTTATAATCTGATATGGAATTCCGTCATATAAGCCTAACTGGCACATTAACTTGCAGCTATAGATTGGGTAATTTGAAGTATTACAGTTTGAGTCAGCTGTTGGGGGAATCGTTATTGAATCTGTCAACTCTGTCAATCCAGAAAAGTTATGATTGGTAAAACCTCAAAGAAAACTTATTTTCAAGATGATTTAGATTATTTTTCCTCATTCCAGTTTTCACATTGTAAAATTGAGCAACTATAAAATATTAAACAGTTTTTCTTCATATATTTTTCAAATATATCTCCTTAAACTGCTTGGTTTTTTCAAATACAGTTTTTGAAAACGAGATTGAACAATTAAACATAAGATAATATTTTATGCAAAATTAAAAACCGAAATTCCAGCATGAGCCAATAGTAAATAATTCTTAGATAGTTAACCTCAAAAATGCCTGATTTTTTACATAAAGTTTTAAGTAAATAAAATTACAACATATTTTTCATATTATAAAACTATTGTTTAAATGAGAACATTACTTATTTTGTTCGTAAAATTAATTTAGTAGTTTTTCCATTTAATAATATTTATAAGATGGTGTATGCATGGTGGGATTTTGCCTTATTGGCTTTTGACACTGTACGTGTATGGGTAGGCAGGAGGGTCATTACCACCATAAGTGTATGGGTGGGCGAGTGGGGAGTGTCCTAAAACACTTAGTTTTTCGTCCGTTTGTCCGTCAGAATGTGTTTCCACGTAACTTGTTACGTGTATATTATAATGGCTGTAATTGTATATAATGTTTTGAAGCTTAAACACAATTTTATAATATGTAATAGTACATGTGTTCTGATCACAGTAGTTGTTTTGAAATACTTTGCCTATATGTTTTATGTTGAATCGAAAAGCCTTAGGCTATATACAAACTAAATGTATGTGCGAGTATGTAAATAGATATATTGCCCTGGTGTATGAAGTTAAGATGGCGAACTAGAGCTTTATGAAGTTTTTTTTCCTTATTATTATAATTAATTACAAAACTTCAATTTGGGTGATTGATCATCGTTTTATCTTGCATTTCTATTTTATATGATTTAATAATTCATCTACATTCAATTTATTAAATTGAACACACATTTTTTTACAGTTTGAGTCAGCTGTTGGGGGAATCGTTATTGAATCTGTCAACTCTGTCAATCCACAAAAGTTATGATTGGTAAAACCTCAAAGAAAACTTATTTTCAAGATGATTTAGATTATTTTTCCTCATTCCAGTTTTCACATTGTAAAATTGAGCAACTATAAAATATTAAACAGTTTTTCTTCATATATTTTTCAAATATATCTCCTTAAACTGCTTGGTTTTTTCAAATACAGTTTTTGAAAACGAGATTGAACAATTAAACATAAGATAATATTTTATGCAAAATTAAAAACCGAAATTCCAGCATGAGCCAATAGTAAATAATTCTTAGATAGTTAACCTCAAAAATGCCTGATTTTTTACATAAAGTTTTAAGTAAATAAAATTACAACATATTTTTCATATTATAAAACTATTGTTTAAATGAGAACATTACTTATTTTGTTCGTAAAATTAATTTAGTAGTTTTTCCATTTAATAATATTTATAAGATGGTGTATGCATGGTGGGATTTTGCCTTATTGGCTTTTGAAATTAACAACCATTATAATTAAAACTGTAACCCTAGTTTCATCTTTCAAAACTATTACCTGATTTACAAGTTAGAAGATAACATAAATGTACTAACAACTAGTTCTTCCGGTGTCAACCGCGTCAAAGGACTATTTACAATACATACAGTTCCAGACGTTTCGCCCATGCTACGATGTGGCATCCTCAGTGGTTAGGCTGAGACTAACCACTGAGGATACAATCGTTGTATATTTCTATACGCATAATTTTGCGTCTTACATGAGTTTATTATACAAGTTTTCGGTGAACAAACAGTCATTGACATACAAATAATCTTGGAAATTTATCTCATATTTAAAAGAACTTAACAAAATTATCAAGATTTTTAATATGAATGCGTATTTAAGAAGCCGTAAATTAAGACAGTCTCCGAGCTGCTTAGCTTTGTCTCCGGATCGTAAATGAACTTTGCCAGCTTATCTCTAACGATGATTGATGGTAAACTGTAAAGTATTTCCTATGCTTTAATATCTATTCATCCAAGAAAACAGCAAGTGATTAATAATATATTTTAGTTTATTTAAAATTGAATTTTGTAATATGATGTTATTTTAAAGTTTCGTTGAACTGTCGTAAAATACATTAAATACACAAATATTTCAAACTATGCATATATTTAAAATAGCCTTTTAGACCTAATTTACAGATTTTAATAAATTCAGCATACTATACATTTTTTCTTGAATATTTACTCAAATTAATTTTTCTTTATACACGTACATGCACTATGTACATCTAAAAGTGTTGAAACTTTTAAACTATTTAAATGCCTTATTATAACTACCATAGTTATAGTTGTGGTAGTCAGTAATTATTATAAATATTGACTACCAGAGCAACTATTGTCATCTGATTATTTCAAATATATATGCTTGGAAAAAATAAAAATAATTTCCAAATCAGATGGGTAGCAATAAAAAAATGTTAACTCTAATGTAATCAAGACTATTTGAGATTACAAAAATCCTCACTTCCAATATTAAAAAGTAACGGATTTAATAAACTAGTGAATGATTTTTTAAAAACGTTGTGGTGAAGGTTTATTGATACTAATCCATGATGGGAAATTAATTGTATAGAGAGTATATTTTACAAAGTGTTTACCTCCATATGTTTGAAAGCCAACCCGTCACAAAATTGAACTTCTTGTTTAAAGCCCAGAAAAATAAATTCTCTATGTTTAAAGTAACTCCTTTTAGTATACTAATGTAATGATTTTTTGACCAGTTATACGTTAATTTTTACGAAATTATAAAAATATTGTGGTTAGTTCTCAGTACTTATTTTGTACAGATAATTTCCTGGAAGGATAATGGCTGTTAACTAGCCCAATATAAATATCTTAATTTTTAACACCAATAACATTTTATATCCAGTGATATATTAATAAGAGTTCAATAATTAAATTTTATAATGTAAAGAGCGAAAATTTAATACAATCAACAATTAATATTAGTCTGAACTGACAACAAACAGTGGAAATATCTAACAGTACAAACATTAAATCAGCCTCGAAACCACTAAGGTATTGTTAGTGGACAAACTGTTTAACATTTCTCGGCTACAGTGTTGCCCAAGTTATGTTCTACATTCCACTCAGCTTACAGGTGAACCTCAGAGTTTATCTTTTATGATTATGAGATCCCGATCAAAATGCTTAAAGAATATTAAAATAGTTTTATTTTCGATCAGGTTACGTTTATTTTTATTTTTATAAATATGCTATATCTGGAACTGTACAGCAAATATAAAATATAATATTTAAAAATATTTTAATAGCAAACTATTGTTCTTTTTTATGATTCATTAAAATAGCAAACAGTATAAACAACCAGGTCTTGTGTTAGTTTCAGTTAAGAGTGTACGCTTGTAATTTATCTAAGATTTCTATCCTTAGTTATATTATGATATAATACTACCACGTTTACTGTAGTAGTTATAAGTGAAGTTCATTCTACACATAACAATATAAAATCTACTATTATGTTGATAAAAGTATATATATATATATATATATATATATATATATATATATATATATATATATATATATCGATTCGTAATTAGCCCTTCATAATTAGTAAAATGAAAAATACATATTCAAAGAAATTGCAACAAATTTTGCAATGGGTCAGTATTTAAAAACTGGTGTATAACAAAGAAGCTCTACGACTTACCAAGTTATTAGGTCAATTGTCTCTCAGTGTATACTCTAGGTTCGAGGCCACATTCCCCTCAACTGCAGTAGGAACTATCGCTGATAATAGCGTGATTTACTCTAAACTATACACTTCAAATACAGTGATGTTTTGGTCAATGATAATGATGGAAAGGATCTATATTATATTGATCATTACAGATGCAATGCTCATTACCATAATTAGTATCAATATCGTACGGGGCCGTGGGAGGACGTAGACTGTCCGTGGGGTAGGAGCATCTCAGCAGGTCGAAGACCAACGTTTTACAATTTCAACTAAATATTTTATAACCACTTTATTTCATTCAATGAGTAAAGAAATACTCACCCAAATTTTTATTCCAAGACTAATTAATTTATATTTATCCCATAAAAACACATCACATATATTTATTTTTCATAAACAACACAGTTATTTCATTTTTATTCTCTCTACTACTAATAACTCCCAAATTAATATAAAATTAAATGAAAAGAAAAAAAATCAATCAATTGACAGCATGACTTATGCTTGATGTTATGGTTAAGATAGGGTTCAGTGTTGTAGGATGGGTAGAATGAGGCATAACCAAATCAAATAACCTACAAGGTCTTGTTTGTTTAAGTCTGTATTTTTGTTTACATTTGTATCTAATCATGGAAAATAACTAACAGTGAATGGACTCTAAAAAAATATAAAATAAGTAAATATATATTTAAAAAAATTTCACTCGTGATTACTTCAAACACACTGTTTCCTGCACTGGTATACCGTTCAAACAGGTAAAGCAAGATATAATGAAACTTCCCCTTTCATTATCATCTGTACATTAGAGGACTGAATAACTCAGACCTGGGTTTCCTATCTCGGCTGAACAGATGAGAGGAAATAGACAATTTGATTTCCCGTACTAAAACAAGATATTAATTCGGACAATTTCGTTTCCTGGTTGTGAATCAGGTGGGTGGTGTACCCAACTGTGTGAATTTCTTTTTTTCTCCGATTGAGTGTGTTTGGTCATACCTGAGTTACGGTATTTCTGGACGTTTTAAAATTGAAGAATAACAATTTAAAGTTCCCATCACAGTTTACTATTAAAATGTATTGAGTGACTTTTAATGTTCTCTTTAAAAAGTTAGAGGAGATACGAACAGTATTATATTGTAGTAGAAACAAATTGTGTGAATAAATAAATAACAATTATCAACAACAAACATGTAAGCCAATAAGGCTAAAATATAAACAAATGGTATCCAATAAACAAAAATAAACAAATATTTGTACATTAAATAAAAAAAAAACAAATTTTCCTCGTTCTGTTTGGTTTTATAATATTTACAAACATTAGGTTTGTAACTTTTGATTAGAAGCGTTAACGAAGTGGTCAGGGGTTGATTTCAGAACAATCTGTGCTGTTGTGGTCTGTCCGTTTGTAAGCACCAAAGCAAATGCCTCAGCCACTCACCACAAACTACGTTCTGTGGTTGCTTAAGTTAACTGCATGCTTCGATGTAAAGTTCATATTCCATCCATTGTATGAAGCCTACGCGTCTATTTTACATATTAGGTGTCTTTCGGATAAATCAACATCATCTAAACTATCAAAGAACAGATATGAAAATAAGATTAGAGTTTGTTTTCTTAAACGTTTATTTTTGGACGATGATGTAATTAATTTGTGCGTAATACACCATTTTTTTGAATTGCAGGAATAAACAAAAAAATCATTTTATATGAAAATAATTATAAATGAGTGTTTGACACTTGAAGGGCTTTATTATTAGTAACACATTACAATAAACCAGGTAAACCCGCCCACGCTGTATTGCGGCTTAGCCTGATGTTAACTACTTGTCGTTATTATTGGCATTAGTTGTTAGAAAACATAGGTTGAATGTTTACTTGATCTATCTGAAATATAGTAACTTATTTGTATTCATAAATAAACAATGCTCTGATCACAGTTATAAACTTACAAGATATGATTCTGATATAATGTGTAAAAGTTCTGATCACAGTAGAACTTTTTTAGCAGTGACATTTATTTTCATTTCTGAAATGTAGGTAGGTTGGGAAATTATTAAAATTCCTTGTCTCTGTTAACAATTTTAGAAATACATTAAAACACTTTTGTAGGTAATTGCAATGTTATGGAAACATTTCAGGTGAATCCATTCCCTACTTTTCAAGGTTTGTATTCACAAAAATAAGCAATCGACCAAAGTTCGATCTTCGGAGAAACGTAGGTAATGCCTCGCTAAGCAGCCAACACAGGTTCGATATCCGTAGAGACGTAGCTTATGGTTTGCCAAGCAGCCGACAAATGTTTGATATACGTATAGATATAGCTAATGGCTCGCTAAGCAACCGACCAATGTTCGATTTCCGTAGAGATGTAGCTTATGGCTGGCCAAGCAGCCAACAAATGTTTGATCTACGTATAGATATAGTTAATGGCTCGCCAAGCAGCCGACACAGGTTCGATCACCGCAGAGACGTAGCTAATGGCTCGTCAAGCAGCCGACCAATGTTCGATATCCGTAGAGACTACGTAGTTAATGGCTTGCCAAACACTCGACACAGGTTCGATCTCCGTAGGTAGAGACGTAGTTAATAGCTTGCCAAGCAGCCGACCAATGTTTTATCTACGTATAGATATAGCTAATGGCTCGCTAAGCAGCCGACCAATGTTCGATTTCCGTAGAGACGTAGCTAATGGTTGC
The DNA here is from genome assembly GCA_035578905.1 of Stictocephala bisonia. Classification (NCBI taxonomy): domain Eukaryota; kingdom Metazoa; phylum Arthropoda; class Insecta; order Hemiptera; family Membracidae; genus Stictocephala; species Stictocephala bisonia. The sequence continues at coordinate 100,298 of JAQJVL010002016.1, forward strand.
CAAGCAGCCGACAAATGTTTGATATACGTATAGTAATAGATAAAAGCTCGCCAAGCAGCCGACAAATGTTTGATATACGTATAGTAATAGATAATGGCTCGTCAAGCAGCCGACCAATGTTTGATATACGTATAGTAATAGATAAAGGCTCGCCAAGCAGCTGACAAATGTTTAATATACGTATAGTAATAGCTAATGGCTCGTCAAGCAGTCGTCACAGGTTCGACCTCCGTAGAGACGTAGCTAATGGTTGCCAAGCAGCTGACCAATGTTCGATCTCGGTAGAGACGTAGCTAATGGTTTGCCAAGAAGCTGACCAATGTTTGGTCTTCATGGAGATGTAGGTAAAAGCTTGCCAAGCATTTGACCCAGGTTCGAACTCCTGTGCGATACAAGTTACTTTTTTGTCCAAGCCATTTCCGTGCTAGTTAAATTTACGATATATATTATTTATAGTCACTTCAATCCTGATGATTACTCTGATTCATTCATCACGATAAAAAGTCACTTATCGCATGATATGGTTGACTTTATAAGAAACTACACAACCTTCACTATGTTAAAATATGACCCATAAACCAAAAATTATTGTCAAAATTAACTTGCAGAATGTTACAGGTATACTTTACCAACATAAAATAAATGTGTCAAAAACACAATCATTTCTCTATTTGCATAAATTATAAGAAATATATTGCATACTTTATAGTACACTTTATATACCGTACTACTATATATACTAAAAAAACTATATAGTAGAGTAAATCATGATGTAATGTGAAGTAAAATCATATAATTGATTTAAACGTGCGTTTAAAAAGTAATTTGATGTTCTTATAATCCTGTTGTTCTTTCTTTCCCAGATCAGTTTAGATTAATAACTCTTCATCATTTACAGAATTCTTTATCAAAATTGCTATTAACAATTTATTAAAACAGTATAAACAAAATCCGATGTTATCAAATTTGGAACTTTTGGGTAAAGTGTTGCAGTAGAGTATTAAAATATTTAAAATTGATACTCTATAACAAGGCAAGCGTCTCCACAGGCAAAAGTTTTAATTTGAGACACTCTTGTTTTGTAGTTTAATATCAAGTTAACTTTAATATTATGTCTCAGTTCGGCAGAGCAATATTTTACAAGCACATTTTTTATTTCTTTAATAATTATATAATCGCTTAGTATCCAAATAAATAATAACTTTATATTCAATCACAATACATATTAATAAAGTTAAAAAAATTATATTTCGTACTGAAGATAGTGCAATATATTCATGCAATAAGTTAAAATTTGAAAACCATTTGACAAAACATTAAAGACAGGTTAAAAAAGAAAATACTTCGTTATTTTAAAATTTATGAGTGATTCTTATTTCAAATTTATTCTCTTTTGGTCCAATGAAAAAGATAAAAGAAGATAAAAGAAAGATATATTTATAAAATACATTTCTCAGAAACCTTTACAGGCACAAATACATTCACATTTAATAATAAGTCATTCACTGATAGTTATAAATTAGTTTAGTGATAAAAACCTATTAACTGGATATTTAGTTGTTTATATTAATGATTTAAATTATAATGTATATTAAATAATTAGGCAATTAGGTTAAACTGATTGACTCAGTTCAGGTTTTACAAATTATAATCGTACACTCCCTTTTAATCAATTCTTCAGGATGATATATTTATGATCAAATTAAAAATACTTCGATATGAACATAGTTAAATATCCCTATATTTAAACATGAAGATAATGTGGAGATTATGCTGAATTGACTCCATTTTCATTTCTGTCGTCTTACTTAAACACCCGTGAAAGTTAAGTTTCTCGAAAACCTTATATAACTAAACCTTTTTATGAAAAGAACAACATTTAATTGATAAAACTGGTCACTTATGTATAGTAATTTATTAATAAATCAAGTATGGCATCAATCAGATTAAACTAACTATAGTTTCTATATGTAAATCGCTTTGTTTTTTTGAACTAGACGTTCTTTATATACTTGAAGTTAAGTATTTTCCTGGTGACATTTTCAATAGAAAAAGAAAGTGGCCTGGAGGAAGAAGGTGAGTGCTTCTATTGCGGTCCAGATACTGTTACAGTGTCAACACACGAGTTCGATATTTATTTGTTTGACAGACCATTAAAACATACTCTCTTTTTATTTATTGAAATTTCACATAATGAGAAAAAAATTTCCATTTACTATTGAAATCCATTCTTAATTTAATTTGAAATTATTCGATGAATATGAAATTATTATTGATTTGTAATTTTGCACCAGAACCATTTAATTGAAACTGAGAGACATGTTGTAAGTGAAATATAAACAAAATCCCGGTTAGATAGTAAACATTTGTCTAACTTATATCTTAAGTGGCAAAAGGGATGCTACTCTGATATGTCATTAATCGCTTTATAGTAAAATGATAAGGTGTTACTACATGAAGACACTGTATGTATTAGAATATAAGCAAATATGAATTCATGAGTTGATAAAAACGTAGTTGGTAGAAGAACATTTGTACCATGTTAGTGACTGTAAATTTTATCATGTTTATTATTAATCATGTTGTAAAAATATATATCAATTCAGTTTTAAGGTGACAAATTTATAACAACAAAATCATTCAATTATTTAAACAATAGAGTGTAGACTACGTTATTTTACCTTCCTTGGCAAATTGAAAGTTTGTAATTGAAACTGCAAAAGGCAACCTGTTTGTGTGGAAGGTAAAATTTGCAATATTTATTGTATCTGATCCATTAGTAATTATTATTTTCTATACCTATAAAAAGCAAATACCACTGACTCACTCACTTATCGCTGTAACTAAAAAAGTACTAAGTCTTCCAGGCTGAAATTCTGTAGAGTCAAATGTCTTATGTTGTAGATGTGCAATAAGAAGAGACTTTGAAAAATTCTTATTAAATCGAAGATGGCAGCCTTTTTAGTGCTAAACATTTTAAATGCCAAAAACAGCGTTTCTCTCATTGGAGCACCATTTTCTGTACCTGATTTGAGACTATCTACAACTTTGACCTATATGAATTTTTGCTCTATCTCACCTCCTTCATCCTTAGGTAGAGCTAGAATTTCAATTTGTGCGTGTAAGTTAAATTGGTTAATTTACAGCCTCTAAGAGTAGACTTACAGATTTTTCTAGACTGTGAAACTTTGTTAGATAATACAGTATGAATACAGTATGTTCTCCTATATAGGAGAACATATTGTATTCAATGGGAAAATATACAACCTAATCTGAACACATGTGGATCCAGGTCATAGGACATGACTAAACATGGCTAGAAACACGCTATTTCACTGATTCAGAGTCAATTACCATACTTTGCGCCCTCTAAAAGTAGACTTAATGATTTTACTAGATTATGAAATTATGTTATCTAGGAAAACAAACCGTTAATCGGAAAATTAATAATTTAGTTTTAAAGCATGCATAGCCAGGTCATAGGACATGGCTAAACATGGCGATAAACACAACATTTTATTGATTTAAAGTCAGATATAGTACTTTGTGGTCTCTAAAAGTAGACTTAGAGATTTCTCTAGACTTTGAAACTTTTTGTACCTAAGACAACAAACTGATTTTATTTGAAAAATTTAGAATTTAATTTGACCGATTTTTACATACCCAGTTCACAGGATCACCCGATCAATTGTGCCCGATAAAAGTAGACTTTGAAACCAAGGGTCTTTTAGTTACCTATATATAAATAAAGCCATGTACCACTCATCACTATTTCTCCAAAACTATATGTCCGATTGACTTGAAATGTTGTACGTAGGTTTATCTTGGCCCCTAGAGGCTCACTAAGAAAGGAGTTTACCCTCCGACATCAGATATCAGTCCCACTGGCCTCCAAAATTCGCATGCTATTCTTATAGAGCTGCGAACGTTAATTAATTGATTGTTGTATTTGATTAACAGCTGTTAAATAACAAAATTCAATAAAATTGTGGTGGGCTAAACATAAAAAAAATTGAGTATAGTAGTAAATTATACATAAAATCAGCTGTTCTAAATTGGATGCAGTGTAAATTGAAAGCTTGCTGCATATTTGATTATATAATCAAACTCAATACTATGACCGGCGATGCAGGCGGGTACAGCTAGTTATATATAATATGATTTTCAATATAACTTATCTAAGGTAATTTATTCAACCTATAAATTCCATGATATCCCCTAAATTCTAGTGAGACAGGAAGTGAAGGTTTGCACGATTTGTCACTTCCCAGACCACTGTTATATGATGAATCACGTTTAAGAATGACATATATTCTATCATTACATATCCTATAAAATTTTATGAATTAATTATTTGCATTCAATAGAAATATTTTTAATAAATCTCCATGACGAATTCCATATCTTTTTAAAATAGATTTATAATAATATAGACTATTGTTTGATTCACCAGTCTTTTTGAAGTCCTCTACAAAATCTGAAGTCGTGAATGATTTAGGTTTGACCAAAAATTGCAGTACAATTTTGTTTGAACGCTTAGGCGCGCAATTAAACGAAGGACATTCAAAATAAAGCGAAGCTTGGACGATAAAGCAACATCTGACAAATTATTGTTATCATTATATACTTCGTAAATATTTTCATCATTTCAAGAACGTTTTCAAAAACAAAATAAACGCTATTTGTAGTAAAAGCATTAGAGAATGCTAAGTGACACGTGTTAGTAGTTTAGGCTTGTTTTTTTAATGGAAAATTGTAAAATTTTTACATTTTAAGGATATTGGTTACATATTTATAATGACAAATCGAACTGCTATCCATCACCGTTGAATGCTTGGCTGAACACTGTCCCTTGTATAAAACACCACATGGGTCGTTAATGTCTTAAGTGATACGGTCTGAAATGAGTGTTTAGTATTTGTTTGGAACTTCAGTTGGGTGCATGCATTATTGCAAGGTATCGGGCATAGTTCTTTATCATATTCATCAACTAATATGCTAAAAGATTCAATTGAAGGCTGGTAAGACTATGGAGACACATAATTTATTTTGCGACCTTTCTATGTGTTATAGTTTCAAAAAGGATAAACAATAAGAAACCAACTAGTGGTGAAAGGGTAAATAGCATAGTAGTTCACATAAAAAATGTACTGGCAAAACAGCGTGTAACACACATATCATACAATACCTGGTGTAAAAATAGTTACAAAGTAAACTAAAACACATTACGTAATATGTACGTTTTGGTGAGCCGGTGGCCGAGCGGTCTAGGGCGTACGGACTTTAGGGATGGGTTAGAGATAACTCTGGTTCGAATCCGGCCTAGTCTGGAAGTTTTTATCAGTCATTACCACTTTCTAGACTTTGGGCTTGGGTTAGAGATAACGCTGGTTCGAATCCGGCCTAGTCTGGAAGTTTTTATCAGTAATTACCACCTTCTAGACTTTGGGCTTGGGTTAGAGATAACGCTGATTCGAATCCGGCCTAGTCTGGAAGTTTTTATCAGTAATTACCACCTTCTAGACTTTGGGCTTGGGTTAGAGATAACGCTGGTTCGAATCCGGCCTGGTCTGGAAGTTTTTATCAGTAATTACCACCTTCTACTGTACTGGTTCACCCCTTTACTCTGTCTGATTAGCTTCCTCGCACAGATCAATAGTCTTTGAGGAATGAGCAGATTAAGGTTAAGAAGGAGATCGGTCTCTCCTTAAAAAAAAGTAATATCATATGGAGCAGCTTTTGTACAATTGTGACCTTATTTAAAAAAGTATTTACATAATAGTTAATATTTAATAAACAAATGATCAACCTGTAACGGCAAACGAATGTTCCCAAGATAAAGGGAGCAATAAGGTTTAGCTAACCCTGTAATAATGGCGGGGGTAAATCAAGATAACTGAGGCAGTTATTTAGACGGGCTACTAAACTACGGGGAACCACAACGCACGTTACATTAGACTACAGTGTGGTAGGTGAGTAAGGACTCTGTGAATAGCAGACATTACTTAACTACATGCGAGCAACTGTTTGGAAATTAATTGCCATGATTAGCCCACCTTAGACGTAACACTATCTTACTAAAGAATTGTTGCAGTTGGAATCTGTACACAACAGTAACTTCAGTTTAATTTATAATAGCATTCAAACATATATAATTTTTTTCTAATTTAAATATATTTATAAATTATCAGTATTAATTACGTAGAGGTATATTTAACGCAATAACTAAAATATCTCATATCATAAAAACATGTTTTATAAATTAACTATTATTTGTATTTTTGAATAAAAACTTTACTTGCCAGTTTGCATGATCTAAAGACATGTACTTGACCACTATTCAACTAGCGAAGTACCGATTGTTTGCTCAGTTGGGGATTCGAACCTTTGAACTAGGACTTCACATTCCAAAGTCTTACCCATTGATACCTTACGTCATAAGTAACTTATATATTCTACTAAATCTCATAAGGTACCTTTCAATTATTAACTTTACAATCAATTTATTAATATTGGTCGAACCGATGGACCAATATTAATATCTACCAATTACACGTTCTAATTCCACCCACCCTCCCATAAACGTACAGTGGTATTGACCCACCTACCCTTGCCATACACGTACAATGGTATTGACTCACCCACCCCCTCATACACGTACAGTGGTATTTACCAACCCACCATCCCATACACGTACAATGATATTGATCCACCCACCCTCCCATTCACGTACAGTGGTATTGACCCACCCACCATCCCATACACGTACAATGATATTGACCCATCCACCCTCCCATACACGTACAGTGGTATTGGGTCCTGACATCAGGACTTTGAGCCCGGGTTAGAGATAGCGTTAGTTCGAATCAAGCCTAGACTGGAATATTATCAGTAATGTTCACCCTATAAAAAACTCGTTCACCCTTTACTCATAGGGGTATTTGAAGGAGTTTCTCTCACAGATTAATAGTCTATGGGGAATCGGTAGAGTAAAGTTAAAAAAAGAGAAAAAAAGAAAAGTGAAGCTATTATTTTAATTTATGTTCAATACTGGACACTATATACTCTATGTTATATTATGTAATTGTTGCCAATGCAAGGGTTGGTAAAGGCAAATTAAATCACTATTAAATTACAACTATTAAGTTTCATTTAGGCCTTTTAAACGAGAATTAATCTTCATATTCTCAAATATAAGGTTAACAACTAGAATCTGGATCCTCGAAGATATCAATATCAATATCAATATGAGCCCATGTTGTAAATCAGAAAAGGCGGCGGGAGTATTCCCTCTAATTATCAGGGAATTAAGATCGTTGACAGAAACAAAAAAATTTCCTGATTAGCTGAGAAAAATTCACTTTTATTTTTGGCACCAAACACTATGGATAAATTGTTAGTTTTAGCACGGTTGGTTGACTTCTGCAAGTAACGGCGTTTGTTGTTTGTTTGTTAACATAGTTGGATAAAATGACTGTCAAAGTACCTGACGCAGAGAACATGTTTTGGAAACCTAAGTACTGGATCTGACCATAAGATAGTAGTTAGCTTATGAATTTGCTACTGCAGTTCCAGGCACTACTGAAAACCTAGAAATATCTTTTCCCATAGCCGGTTTCAACATAGTAACATACGTTTCCAGTAGACTCCACATATCTCTTTGTCCAGTAGATTCCAAAGTTCTTACGTCTTGCATAACGCGTTTCTTGGACGCCATTACTTTGGTTATATTAGAACTGAACATTTCCGTCGTGGATGTTCAATACAGCAGATCTTGTCAGTACAGCCAATATCACTGTAATGTATAGTTCGGATTTAAAACTCCATCCTATAGATGATTTTTGGATTACGACTATGTAAATCGTCTTACGTTTTGGATTTCTTGAAATAATTGAATATATTACAGGCATTAGTCAATCACACCTGTTCTTTGTACTATGAAAAGAAATGTTTTGAATACCAGAATACACCGTGTGTGTGTGTGTGTGTGTGTGAGAGAGAGAGAGAGAGAGAGAGAGAGAGAGAGAGAGAGAGAGAGAGAGAGAGAGAGAGAGAGAGAGAGAGAGAGAGAGAGAGAGAGAGAGAGAGAGAGAGAGAGAGAGAGAGAGAGAGAGAGAGAGAGACCCAAATGGATGAAAATTTGTCACCACAAGAAGCACTCTCCTGAGATATATGGTCTTAGAGGTTGACCCTCATAACATCACCATCACTTTCCTACTCAACGTGTAGATTTATTTGTTGTACATTTAAAAAAATACCTTGTAAAACCACAACTCAGAACTCTTCATGTGTTCATAGAACTATGGGCCAATTAAAAATTACAAATATATAATCTCTTACACGAGGGTTCAAAGAAATTATTTAATTTGTCAAAGATCACATACAGTACAAAAACATATAAAAATAATTTAAAAAGAAACACTTCTTGTGAAAGTAAATAAACCATTATAATGTTAAGAAAAGATTATATGTATTTCAATTAATATGGACACTATATGAATTACATAAAATATTTATTTTACATTACCTCTTAAAATAAACAAAGTGTATTTTTATTGCAAAATTGAAAACAAAATTAAATTTGAAAACGCACTCCAATTATTAAGTAAAAATGGCGTTTTTAATTTACTTAGTATACGTAAAGAATGTTAGTTTTTAATTTTTTTAAATATTCCATGTTATTTATGGTTGATTTTACAACTAAGATAAGCCATCTACTTTTGTCAGTTAAGTTTTGATAAATTACATAATTGAGGTGGATTTTATATTATTTTTACACAGTTAAAGAATAGATTCAATTATATGCTGTTCTCTTGTAGTTATATCTGAGGTTATAGAACAAACCTTCTGTAGGTGGTCCTCTCTGTTTCTTTCTCCTTACTATACAGCAATCCTTGCTTCGTTTCAGTTAAATTTAAATACTTTTCAAGGTTTTATAAGCCAACAACAATCATGTTGTATCATAATTTTTATTTCATCAATACCAAAAAATATATTGTGTATTTATATGTCAAGTAAAAGAACAATGCAAATAATATCCTCCTTGGTAGATCTTTTGCACACTCTCATAATTTTCCGAAGTACTTGTCCATGGTCATTCTAAAGCTAAATAGAAGTACAGTATTCAAATAGTTCTATAAGCTTTGACCATTCCTATAAAAATTGAATTATTATTTATTTTTGGACAGTAATAATGAGTTCATATTTGGGTAATTATATAGTGTTTTCTTAAAGATGTATAATTTAATGGCATTGAAAATCTAACCGAATTACATAGAAATGGCATAGAATTAAGAGAGTTCTTATATTTTTGATAACTATAACTTGTATAAGGCCAACAGCGTCTTTCTAATCTAACAACCCTCGTTACTGCATCACTATAGTACTCTGACAAACCATGTTTGTGGGCTTTTGTTTTAGTGCTTCTATTTACACCTGTCCCCATCGATCCTCCCCCCACCCAGTTGAACTACCAAGTGTTAGAGACAGCCTGGAGGCCCAAACATGCAACAATCGAGAAAAAGGGCTAAACTGGTTGAGTGTGAGTGTAGTAACACAGTCAAGTAAGAGACTATTACATTGTATTGTATGAAGAGACGCAGAATTTAAAAAAATTCTTTCAGCGTCTGTAGAACTGCTAAATCGTTATAGAAAAAAATCCTGGTTTTAAAGCCTGCTGGCAATGCTAGCACCACTGGAACTCCAAAGTACGAGCAAACAAATGGATCTGTTGATATTACAGAATTCATTTCACATGATTTATGATGCGAAATATACACTATCAAAACAGACTTATTAAACAGTCACATGTGACATAAGTCACACATTGTATGTAGCTTGTTAGTTGCCCCTGTACTGTTTTACAAATTTTCCGAATCTCTTAACAGAAAAATAATATTCTAATTAGGCAGATTTATTTGCTATATTTTACTCATGCTTTACTTGTAAACTAATAAGGATTTTATGAATGTTATGTACTATTTTTCGACGCGTTGTATACAAAGTTTTGAAATCACAGATCTCACTGTACTAAAATGTAGGTATTTATTATAGGAAAAGGGCCCATTCTATGTTCAAGCAAAGCTGATTCAAGTCTTTTTTCTGCCTAAACATGTTATCATATCTTGATCCTTTAACGTGCTCACAGATATATTATCACAGAAAGTTTGTTGAGTAAATTGAAAGAATTATAATTTTAGTGTGCCTAAAATATAGAATGCTAATAAGGTATACCAGCCAGCTCTCATGGACAGTGGATCCATTTACATAATTGGTTTGGGCCTATTCGTGTTATATATTTCAATATATATTTTTGCTTCCTTTGAAATTGCTTATTTACAAGACAATAGTAAAGCGAAATAACTTATTATAATTTCATAATAAATAGCGATGTTAAAAATAATGAGATTGAAGTATGAGGAACTGTCATTACGTCACTCTCTGGTCATTAGTTGATAGTTGCATTGTGGTCCTGCGTCACAAATGGGGGTCATTGATAATGGGGTTGGACTGACAGCTTTTAACTGAGTCAATTTACAATACCGAGAAACTATAATGGATCATTATATTTGGCTTTAATGAAAGTACAGTCACACATGTTCATCGTTAGTAACTACTTTACTAACTAAACACTTTACAAGTATAAGAAGACTACAACCAGATTTCATTCAATGAATATTTGTTACTAATTTTGATATATGTATTAGCCTACTTATCGATTTAAAATCTTACAATATGTGAAATATAGAAAGCATCATATGATCATTTCAAAACAGCTAACAAGCACACTTAATGTTATAGGAATATAAAGTTATCATTGTACATCATTGAACACGTAATTTTCTAAAATATCCATTTTACTGAACACTAAAACAATAAAATACAGACAAAAGTAATACAATTAAAATCAAAAAGAAAAAACAAAACAATAGTTAAATACCATAACAAACAGTTGTATTGTTCTATAAAATATAAGATATTTACTATACCATTATAATAAATGTTATTATTGAACGTACCTGCAGTGTCACTTTCCCTTGTCGGCCTGCCCCACTCTCCCTCTCACACTCCCGCGCCACTACGTACACACGTACTCCTTGGACATTAACAACATAACAGTCAACTTGGCTGCCGTGCAATCTACGTACAACAAAAAACCACAAGCAATGTTCTGAAGCCATGGCTGCCAAACTATGCAATTATGTGCTGCAAAGACAACTCTAATACAATTAGTCCTGTACTTACTATATACATAAATTATCTATATACACAACAGGATCACTTATGGTCAGATGATTGCTAGGGAATGTTAAAATTGATATAATACATTACATTATCATATCAACAGTATATATATTTTTAATCTATGTATTTATTTAGATATTTTAATGTGTCAAAACCCGTCTTTTTAAGAACATTTTTAGGACACAACCCTGCGTTCATTTTACTTTAACTATCCTCGCTATCTGTTCATAAACATTTTACAGCAACAAGTTTTTAGTATGCTCGTAAAGAAATGTGCGACTAAACGTGTATAACGAAATCATTAGCACTCCTGCCTCTCAACTTGTTTAAGATTAAAGAAAAATAGCTTAAAATAAGTACAGTAAACTTTGTTATTCATTTAATTTTAATGTATTTTAAAATCACATATGTAAATTAAAAATACAGCATTTGTGTTTTTAGAGTAGTTTTTTAAAGTGGCCACTCACCTCGGGAGCATATCCTCGGTTCAATTCCCGGCTTGGAAGTTGAACAAATCTCTTCCCGGTGCTGTACCCAATCCCGCAAGTAACGTTAGACCTTATGGCGTTGTGACCTACCAGAGCGTAAACACCATTCTGTTCTTTAGGGCCTACTCACGGATTAGTGTTATTACAACAGTTTTAATAAAACTGAGTAGCGTATATAGCGCATATATATACGCCGTATTTATGTGAATAGTATTATTTAATTTTCAATAAAACTATCCAATTACATTACAAAACAAATACAAGTTTAAAAAATACCACAGAGAGAATAGTCGTAACACAGTGAGACAGTAAGTTAGATGTTGGTTCGCAGGACTGGGTTATCTCTGGCGTTAGCTCCATCACTGTTCCCCACAGACTGCCAATGTATGGGACGTTCCGACCCCACAGTCACATAGTGGTCACATTCACGTTTATGGGAATGTGTGGCCAGGCGTCCATTTAATACCACAGAGAGAATAGCCGCAACACAGTGAGACATGAAGTTAGATGTTGGTTAGCAGGGCTGGTTATCTCTAACGTTAGATCCATCACTGGTCCCCACAGACTGCCAAGTATGCAGTCACATAGAGGTCACATTCACGTTTATGGGAATATGTGGCCTGGCGTCCATTGAATACCACAGAGAGAATAGCCGCAACACAGTGAGACATGAAGTTAGATGTTGGTTAGCAGGGCTGGTTATCTCTAACGTTAGATCCATCACTGGTCCCCACAGACTGCCAAGTACACAGTCACATAGAGGTCACATTCACGTTTATGGGAATATGTGGCCTGGCGTCCATTAAATACCACAGAGAGAATAGCCGCAACACAGTGAGACATGAAGTTAGATGTTGGTTAGCAGGGCTGGTTATCTCTAACGTTAGCTCCATCACTGTTCCCCACAGACTGCCAAGTACGCAGTCACATAGAGGTCACATTCACGTTTATGGGAATATGTAGCCTGGCGTCCATTAAATACCACAGAGAGAATAGCCGCAACACAGTGAGACATGAAGTTAGATGTTGGTTAGCAGGGCTGGTTATCTCTAACGTTAGATCCATCACTGGTCCCCACAGACTGCCAAGTACACAGTCACATAGTGTCCACATTCACGTTTATGGGAATATGTGGCCTGGCGTCCATTAAATAACACAGAGAGAATAGCCGCAACACAGTGAGACATGAAGTTAGATATTGGTTAGCAGGGCTGGTTATCTCTAACGTTAGATCCATCACTGGTCCCCACAGACTGCCAAGTATGCAGTCACATAGAGGTCACATTCACGTTTATGGGAATATGTGGCCTGGCGTCCATTGAATACCACAGAGAGAATAGCCGCAACACAGTGAGACATGAAGTTAGATGTTGGTTAGCAGGGCTGGTTATCTCTAACGTTAGATCCATCACTGGTCCCCACAGACTGCCAAGTACACAGTCACATAGAGGTCACATTCACGTTTATGGGAATATGTGGCCTGGCGTCCATTAAATACCACAGAGAGAATAGCCGCAACACAGTGAGACATGAAGTTAGATGTTGGTTAGCAGGGCTGGTTATCTCTAACGTTAGCTCCATCACTGTTCCCCACAGACTGCCAAGTATGCAGTCACATAGTGGTCACATTCACGTTTATGGGAATATGTGGCCTGGCGTCCATTATACAAGGAGTGTAATGTATGTATCCTTGAGTGTATCCTACAATGAGTGTAATAAATGTAATCCTTCACACCCTCAGCGTACAATGGGTGTATTTCACAGGATGAAATACTCTAGTTTGAATATAATACAAATAACATTATCTCATTATAAAATACATAATATGTACCTACTATGTTATATATTAATAGTCCTATATTGATTATGTGATGTGATGATAATAACGTATTAAAGTGACCATTAACTGACCAATCAACCCACATTTAGTGCCAACAATGACTTATATTGAGCTGATATCTTTGTTATCACTTTGTGTATTATAACTATTTACTGGACACCATATTGTACCCTTTAGTAAATAAATTTCCAATATGCTCTATCTAAACTTGGGAAGTGATTTAAAACACACATGTACGGAAGTGCATGTGGGTCATTAACATACAGACAAATATGTTTTTAAGTCAACTATGGATACCTACCTACACACACAAGTATGTCTTAAATGACTCACCCACATACGAATGCCATTCTATACCCTCCCATAACGTACGTTATGTGTATGGGGTACACACACACACACACACACACACACACACACACACACACACACACACACACACACACACACACACACACACACACACACACACACACACACACACACACACACACACACACACACACACACACACACACACACACACACACACACACACACACACACACACACACACACACACACACACACACACACACACACACACACACACACACACACACACACACACACACACACACACACACACACACACACACACACACACACACACACACACACACACACACACACACACACACACACACACACACACACACACACACACACACACACACACACACACACACACACACACACACACACACACACACACACACACACACACACACACACACACACACACACACACACACACACACACACACACACACACACACACACACACACACACACACACACACACACACACACACACACACACACACACACACACACACACACACACGCACACGCGCACACACACACACACACACACGCACACGCGCGCGCGCACACACACACACACACACACACACACACACACACACACACACACACACACACACACACACACACACACACACACACGCACACGCGCACACACGCACACACACACACACACACACGCACACGCGCACACACACACACACACACACACACACACACACACACACACACACACACACACACACATACGTGAACGGACTCACTCACTCACTCAAACATATAGGCCTACTGGTTAGGTATGGAGGCTGTAATTCGTAAGTACCAATATAAATAATAAAATTAAAATAGCAATATCAGACATCTCTATTAAATAAAAATATAATTGTTAATTTAAAATTAAATTGCTTTTTACAACATTATGAAACAGTTAGCAAATTCGAAAATAATATTTTTACCAACATTACAGTAAATAAACTACGCGTGTAAAAGTAGTAAATTATGGAGTACCAAATTAAAACCTAAAATAAAAGAACATGATTCGTAACGTCGGTGATATATTTCAGAGTGTGTCTTAATGTCTTAGATCAGGTTGGAACGGAACCAACAGTGGTGTTTCATTTCAAAGCCACACATCTGCCTGCAGTCGATAGCCTTCCCACTCTTATATCTGGCGAGAGGACAATTCAAACAGAAATCTCACCTCTTTCATGCGATATTAATTAAGATGTATACAATATACTAGGTTTCTTGACTAGATTTTAGAAATGAGAGAACATTTAGTATTCTTCACACTTACGAAGTCTTTTGAATACTACGCAAGCAATTTTCCTCCGCTGCTTGAGTCCTAAGAATCAATGGACGATTTTGTTCGTATGTTTATATATACGGCCAAAACAGATGAAGGGGTGTGGGTGGCCTATACTATTGTAATTTAATTAACAGTTCAATAGTAATATATCCACTTATGTAATATAAAATCATAATTAGGGTAACACATTTTAGAATTGTGACAGTAGTATATATGGTATATTTATTTTATTGTTTTTTCATGAGAATTCCTTGATGGGAACTGGCCAGTACAATCTGTTTGACCATCTCAAGCTTTAGACATGTAGGTACACGACCTTTGGGCACAGTATGCCTACACGAGGGCCTTCCCTCGGCAGTTTACATTACCAAAAGTTAATTATATTATTTTATGCAGAACTTATAGCATTTACCTCAATGGAAAGTAGAGGAAAGAATATAAAAGTGAACGATCCCTTATGTAAATTAAGCAAACAGAAGGACACTACTTGTCCTTTTAACTCCACACCCTTTTACCGCAAAACACTCAGGAGAGTGTTATCCCATTTCCCTCTCTTATCGCACTCCATACAGTTTTTATTTTGTTTTACTATTAACACCTCTTACTAATATTTTTGAACATTTAATAATTTATAAAATTATCTGTTATAAAATGGAACTTGTTACGTGGTTGAAAGCATTTTATTTTATACGCGTCAATATTGTGTTATAGTACTAAATATACATTTTCTAGACATATTACATTTATAAATACTCCATAGAACAAATGTGTTTACCCAAAAGGACCAAAGTATATTTATTGTTTAAGCATATTTCAAACTGTTTATATGTTACCAACTACAAGAATGGTTTTAAACTAATGTAGGTTCTCGTTGTTACTCTTTTACATTATTTATCTGATACTTTTGTTCAGTAAAGTAGACGTCATAAATTTAAATTAATTTGGTTTTCCTATACAATAAAGGACTAGCATTTCGAAATAGTTTTTAAAACCAAAAGTATACATCATTAGTTCATGAATGAAATAAACAAGGAACATTGGTAAATTTATTTATATGTGGATTGTATGAACCACTCATTCCTTTTTTTGAATGTAATTCATTCATCCTAATACTTATATAAAACATGTGTGCATATCCCAAAAGTACGAGTAGTGTTTGATTATTTTAACTTTTAAATTTAATAATGTTTTACGCTGTCAACATATAAGTTATTGACAAAATATCCCTTTTTATTTTGTTCTAATAACTACTGTTTGTTAATCCCTCTGGTCTGAGGAAAGTGAGCGTGGTTCACCGAATTTGATCACCATAATAGTTGTGCATTTTGTACTTGTATTGTAATATTTGTGTATTTTGTGCTTATATTGTAATACATTTGTGTTGTGTGACGTTTACTTGTATTGAACAATATAGAGTTAGAGACCAATCCTGCGGCACGTAATGATTTTTAGACATTTCATTGATTCGATTCATCCATCATGAGTCATCAGTAAAATTGTAATGTAAACGCTGAACATGTTCACGTCCTAAAACTTACAGTTACCTGTACTACTTCCAGCACTGTGCTTTGCTATGACCAACATCCAAAATTAACAGTTTACATCTTACTACAGCACACAAGAGATTTAAACTTTGTTTATAAATGACAATAGAGGTATATGTAATCATATAAAAGGTTCCCTTAGTAAGGAAAGGACTTTAATTAACTAAATGGTATAAGGCTATGTCTTAGTGCAATACTTAAAGGCCGTGTTCTATCCTCACGATCTCACAATCATGATGTAAAATTAACAAATCATTGGTAAACCATTCTCTTATAGGATTGTGGAGAACGTAGAAAAGTAATAGTAAACGTTCATTAACAAACAGATAACTTAAAAGAGTTGTTTCTATAAATATCTATCATAAACCTAAATTGTAATTTCCATCCACATCACATTATGTAACTAAAAATCGTTTATAAACAAATAAACCTGTAAAATGTAGGTCAACAATGAGTTCACAGTTGAACAATTGACTGGACTATGTATCAAGTCAAACAAACAACCCACTTCAATACATTTCCTGTGAGTGGAAAACAAACACAGGTATCAAAGCGAATCAAGTCTTTCCTTTAGATAAACTTCCATGAAAAAGACCGACCACCAAACTAAATTTGTATGGAAACATAGCATCTGTTGTTCTTAAATTTATGTTTTTGAAATCAGGACTCTTAAGAAAAAAAAACGTCACTTTCAAATTTACAATAAGACCACACATGAATTTTTTGGTTCTTATACGTTCCGACGACAAAACATTTTTCTAAAAACACACAATCGAATGATGCTACTAAATGGACATGCAAAAACATGCAAAAAACAAACAATAACATCATAATTATCTTACTTACAAATATATAATAATTTAATAACAATATAAATTGCAAGTATATTAAAAGATAATCCTGGAATGAAACTTTTATATGTTTATTCTATTATTTTAATACTATTTTCAGATCATAAAAGCTTAAAAATTTCATCAAGTTTAAAAAAATGCGCAATATGACGTGTAGACTGATATAAATAAATATTTAACATTTACTTTTCCTATAATATATAATAGTGGACAGGTCGGCTGAAGTCAAGAGGATCGGCGTAATTGATGCCTCAAGTTTAAAAGACCACAGGGGGGTGAAGATATCGGACCACAAGCTAATATATTGTGATATTGACTGTAAAAATTTAAGAAAGAGGCAAAGCAAATCTCCTACAGAGATCTCTCGAAGCTTGATGTCAATAGTGCAGTGCGTGATATGGCTAACATAGACTGGAATAGCATTTTAAATATAAGGGAAGTAGATAAAATTGAAAAGGTATTGACATCAAAGATAAGATATATATATGATAAACACGCCCCCATTGTTTGTAAAAGAGTTACAAAAAAGAAATCCCCCTGGAGGACCAATGAAATAAAACAATTAACGAAGATAAAAAACAAACTTCGAAAAAAATTCACAAAAACACGGCATCAAGAAGACTGGGAACTTTATAAGAACACTAGAAACAGACTAAATAGTTTGATATGGCGTGCGAAAAAGATCTTTTTCTCAGAAAAAATATCCTCAGCCAACAACTCAAAAGAATTTTGGAGTATTTTGAAACAATGCAATGTTGTTGGGAGCAGTGATAATTTAAATCCCCCACATGAGTTAAATATTGATGAAATAAACAAATATTTTATTGAAATGGGCTCAGGAAATGATGTGGATGAGAATGCTGTAAGTGTTTTTAAGAGAACTAGACAGGATGGAATTTTGAACAGTTTTTGCTTTACAAAAGTATCTGAAAATGTAATCAAAGGAGCAATGAAATCAATAAAATCAAATGCTGTTGGTTGTGATGACATCTCGATTCAAATGTTGCTAGCTGTGAGTCCATTTGCCTTAAAGGCCATTACACATCTTATAAATGAATCACTCTGCAGTGGAGTGTTTCCTGAAGCGTGGAAACTGCCCCTTACCTAAGGTAACAACAACATCAAGTATGCACGATTTAAGACCAATCTCAATCCTACCAGCGATGTCTAAGATTCTTGAAAAGGTTGTAGTGGATCAAATAACATTATTCATTGAGACAGAACACATATTGCCAAAACTCCAATCAGGCTTTAGACAGAATGATAGCACATGTACTGCACTTACAAACATGTTTACTGATATAATAGATGCTAGGGACAAGGGCAGATACAGCTCCCTTGTCTTATTAGACTACTCAAAAGCTTTTGATTCCATCAACCATGATATGCTACTAGCGAAAATGAAGTATTACCATTTTAGCGACAAAGTAATTGATTGGATGAGATCTTACTTAGGTGACAGGCTGCAAGTAACAAAGCTTGGGAGTGAGACATCAAGGCCCCTAGAAAAACAGCGGGGTGTACCTCAAGGTAGTTGTTTGGGACCAATTTTATTCAATTTGTACACAGCTGATTTCACTAAGTGTGTACAACACTGTTCTGTGCACCTGTACGCAGATGATTCTCAGCTGCACTTATCTTATGACCAAAGCAGTATAAAACCTGCCATTGATCAAATTAACTCTGATTTGGATAAGATCTCTAGTTGGTCAGTTGTGAACGGTCTCAAACTCAATTTAGACAAGTGTGTGGTTGTCCACGTTGCCCCAAAGAATGTGGTGCAGGGTCTCGGTGAGTCTGGGTTTGGCGTGTCACTCGATGGCCATCGTCTGACAGTATGTGACAGAGTTAAGACCCTTGGTGTCATTCTAGACAGTGGCCTCACATTCTCTGATCACGTTACCTACGCCTCCCAGCGTGCCTTGGGCAAACTGAGGGGGCTATATAGATTTAGAAGCCTGCTACCTGAATCTGCAAAACTACGACTCATGCAGTCTCTCGTATTATCAGTATTTTATTATTGCTATCCTGCATACGGTAATAGTATTTCCAAAGAGGATACAGAAAGGATTCAAAAAATCCAAAACTCTGCCCTACGCTTTATTTTTAACTTAAGGCGGTACGACCACGTTAGTCTTTTCAGGCAGTCTGTAAACCTCCTTCCCATGAAGGCCGTATGCAGGATGCTGACCTGCTGCATGACTCACAAAGTTTTAAAGCTCAATGAGCCCCAGTATCTAAGCGAGAGACTCTCATTCCGGGATGAGGTCTCACAGCGCAGCACACGTAACGGAGGAAAACTTCATTTTCCAAAGGTTAGGCTTGAAGCTGGGAGGAAAAGCTATACTTATTTCAGCCCGACATTGTACAATGACCTCCCCGATAACTTCAAGCCTTACTCACATGAAACATTTAAGGTAAAGCTTAGGGAAATGCTATTAAATGGTGAAATAGTTGATTAGAAGTTGTTAATGTTTAGTTGTCTAGTTATATAATATGTCTCACTTGTTGCTTTAGGATTAGTTATTCACTGTTCATGTTAGTTTTATTTTTGACTCGAGTTGCTCTGAAAAGCAGTGTAAAACTGAGAAACGCTTATGTAAATAAAGGCATTTTTATTTATTTATTTATTAGAACATTGTACGTTTTCAATCATGTAACATAATTTTTGGTAACAATTATTATAAATATATCCAAATACATCCTTTGAATTGTTTTTAGCCATGTTTCATAATATGACAGTATATGTTTGATTTAAATGCTGCATTATGTATTGTACAAGTTTTTAATCATAATAATACGTTTAATTTAGTGAATGATAATTTAAAATAAATTATTTATATCAACTAAACAGTTTTCGTACGGGACTAAGGAAACTAGTCCCTAGAAAAAATGCCTAATAGAAACAGAAACGAAAAACAATAATAATAGAAGTAAACCGTGTTTAAACTAAAGCTGTAACATTTCATTGTATGGTCAAATTATAAAGATGTTCATTTCATTGTTGTGTATGGTCAAACCACAAACAGTGGTTTGATCAATATGATTCATTTGGAACAGGACAAAATGTTGGCAGTTTTTGATCAGCTGCTATCCTATTTTATTTTAATTTTTTTTATTTAAAAAATAACAGTGAAGAATAGGGTTGCAGCACTTAGAGCTTCTTTGCACGGTGAGTTCACGTACTCCAGTAAAAAAATACGGTCGTGCGAGTCTAATGTTTTATAATGATTAGTTCAAAGAGGAGAAAAGCTGATTGAGTGCCTGGACATCAGGATTGTCTGTACATTTCCTTGTCATGTAAATATTTAACGTACTAATGTAGATGTTTGACATGTAACACTATTGTTTTAGGAACACTTGGACATCTATTATCGTTTACGAGAGCTAAACTAGCATTACTTAGATAACACTACAAATAGCAGTAGCTAAAGTAACCTAATTGTAATGTAATAAGACAAAATTAATAGATAAACGATTTAACAAATAATAGTATAGGTTACTTAATTTATTAATGTAATTTAATTTTACTAAGATTTGACCACACGCAACCTCAATTTACACAGCCTGAACTTTGATTTTGTAAACTCACGTATTTATTTATATATCAACATGATAAGGTAAAAACAACAGAGATAAAACTACGAAAAGAACATTCTTATACATCAGTGGTTTGGATCCACTAAGTTACCTGGAAAATTGCATTTACCGTCCAGGATAGTTAAATATAAACGTGTGAAACGCGAGTAAGTAGTTAGAAATATAGTGAAATGAGACACATAAAGACAAACAAGTAATTACATTCCCCGTCAACAGGTGGATGGGGAGTTGTTCAAAGGCAACGGATTAAACCTACTGAGGTCTTTGATTACCTAGACTAAAACACACACACACACTGAGTGTTAGGTTTAATAATAATTTGTGGGAGTGTCAAACAACAGGGTAAACATTAGTTAATCTGCTAGCAGTTATGACCTCGTGATGACTATTTACATTCGCTATCCTCAGGATTACGATGGTTTACATACATGCGTACCTTTCCGTATATGTAAGGTGATGCTAGCCCACTCACCCACCCACGCACTTACAGTGGTACTGACCCACCCACCTGACCTTTCACGCACAGTGGTACTGACCCGCCCATCTGACCTTTCACGCATAGTGGTACTGACACCCGCAAAACCACAGTACGTGTATGGGAGTGCGGGTGGGTCAAAACCACTGTACGTGTATGGGCGGGCGGGTGGGTCAATACCACCGTACGTGTAATGGGCGGGCGGGTGGGTCAAAACCACTGTACGTGTGTGGGCGGGCGGGGTGGGTCAGTACTACTGTACGTGTATGGGAGGGTTTACCTCCCCTGCTACCCACACTTCTTAGAAAGTATTACTAAATAACAATATCCCGATGACAAATGAACAGCCAGTGGTTATCAGCTGATTCCTTTCAAAATTTGCTATGACTGGTTGGGATCGAACTGAGATCGAACACTCGTTACTTTCTCCGTCTCCGATGGGGAGTTGTTCAAAGGCAACGGATTAAACCTACTGAGGTATTTGATTACCTAGACTAACACGTGTACACACCTAGCGTGATAGGTAATGACATTTGAAGTAATGTTAAGACAATAGTGTTATAAATAATACATGCATAATAAAACTTTCGTAACTTAACAAACAAATAAAATGTATGTTTCAGGGAACCATAATGATGGTTGTTTCTTTTTATAGTAGTTTTTTTTACATTAAACATTATTTCGAACCTGAAAATATGATATTTACAAAAAGTTTAACTTAAACAGAAACAACAACAAAATTTATGTCATATTTCAACAATAAGCACTTACTGAATAATGTAAATAAAAGAGCTAATCAAACAAACGACTTCATCATGTGCTGACACAAGCAAATACGGAGATCAAAGATAAAGACAATATTATAGTCTTATTTAGCAAACACTTGTACAGATATTTGCCAATAAGTTGTTCTTGGACCTAAATTATTAAATGTGTTAATTTTGTTCTCATCCAGTTCCTTTATAAAATGAAAGTTACATTTTCTTAATATATTTAAGTGGATCCAAAGAGTACTTATCTGTAATGTTACCAACGACTTTTATAGGCATAACACTGATCAACAGAATATTATATTTATTTGACACTTCTCCCGGCTGTGACGTTTTTTACGTCCTAATTTATAAATAATTAATCGCTATGTGGGTTCTACAAATAAGCAACACGATATACTAAACAATTACTAAATTTATTGAATATATAAAATTAACTTATTATAATTAAATGGATTATTTCCTTAACTTTAACTATTGTGAAAAGTACAATTTACTATTAGGCCTACTGTTACAATTAAACTAATCTATAATTACAATCTTCGATGGCATCAATAAATGGCAATCAATTACAACTACTAATTGCAAAGTGACTTTACTAAATTCCCTTCTTTTAATTACAATTCCTAGCTCTATAAAGTGACTTTCCTAGATTTTCTACTATTATTTACAACTACTAACTATAAAGTGACTCTACTAGATTTCCTACTGCCTACAGTCCAATGCTAACAGTTCACTCACAGTTTCCTCAGTGTCCCTTCAGAAGTCGTCCACAAGTACCGCAATGCTCCTTCGTTGATCCCCACAACGAACCACTCACCGGTAACTTCTCCGTAGACCACTTCACTATACTCGGACACTTCACTCGCACTGTAGAACTCGCTCACTGTCGCTGCAAACACCCGGGCTGTAGGCTCTAGACTGACTGACTGACTGACTGACTGACTGACTGACTGACTGATTCACTCGCGCTGGTATCCGAGCCGTATATATCACCTGCAGGTCTCTATCCAGAAGCTTCTCGAATTCCCCCTGCGCCCGAAGTTCCGTGACAGAGCTAGTTCGTCAACCAAGAACAGTCTAGAAGTCCAATGAGGTAAGGGCGTTCATGCGTAAGCCATTGTGCCCCAAAGGTTGTAAACAAGCAGGGCAGGTGGTTAGCGATCCATCCATTACTTCCGCATCACCGGTTCCCAGGATGTAGGCCACTCTGGATGTCACACGGCAGTTATGTCTGTAAGAGTACGGGTTTTATGTGGAAGACCATAGTTTGAACATACATTTTAGTACATTTCGGTAATGTTTCCTCAAATGTTTTGTTAGATTTTAAAGAAGTCAATTCTCTAATATATTGTTGTTCATAGTTTGTTTGAGTTATTGATAAATAAGACGATTTAAATTTGTTTTTACTGATTATTTTGATTTTATTCAACTGTATTCTCATTTTCAGTGCTATGTTTGTAATGGTACAATCAGATTTTTATTAATCATAATATAGATGCGTTTGTATATATATTTTTAATATTTACACAAATCAAATATTGAACATTTGATAAATTTTAAAACCCTTTCAAGTACGCATTTTAAAGTCAAAAGGTTTACCAATAACTCTCCAAACATTCATCGCGTTCAGCTCACTTTAATCAGAAAATTGATTTCTGAATTCATACACCCACGAACAATTTATCCTGTATCATCTATTTTGAACATTCTATTCCTTCCATTATGTTGATATTTTAGTGTTTTGTATATACAGGGTTGAAAAAATATGGAAACGCTTTTGCAAAAACGTTATTTTTTTCATAGATAATTTGATAGTTAATTAAAAAAAAAATTGTGTTCCATAAAGTATAATTTTTGGTCAAAATAATTTACTTAAAACCGATAAAAAGTGGAAAAATAATATATAATATCACGTACAGTGGTGATTAAAGCTTGTATGTTATTCTTATCATCAATAAAATAACTACAATAATTTACGTTTTTATTTAATAACCATGCCATTGAAATGAAACTGTACACTTTCCAGTGTCATAAATTGACTGAGGTATAAAGCTGCCTGTCAACTCGGACTCCTATGACACACCATACATCAGCTACTGTGACAGTGATTTGTGTCACATATGATACATTCATTTCAGCGATATGTAGCTGGCCAGAGTAACCTAATGGCAGGTCCTCATATTACAAACTCATTTTTTTCGATATTAAGTCTCTACATAATGAGTGTCTTTATGTGATATAGACATATTCTTGGACCAATGTGTCGTTATGTGATGGATTTCAAGCGTTGTAACAGGTCTAAATAAGTCGTTATACTAATATCAATGATGGAACGAGCTGTCTGTCATCTCTTACGTCAGAGGGTTCTCTCTAGATGGTCAGCAGCTTCAATATAGTAGTCCTAAGTGACATTTATGAAGGGGGGTTAATTTTGAACATTCCTTTACCAGTGTCCACGAGAGAGGAAAATAAAAACTTGCACTGATATTTGAAAGTACAGTGATAGTTCTATTGGTGATGACCCTTCGACTAATACATGTGTTATAGGCATTTTATGAAGATATTATATGCGGAGTTGACTCGTGGAAGACAACTTACTCCAGGTCAGGGGTAAAACCTATTCCTTCGTACTGCAACATACCCTCGTACAATTAACTGGAGCTATGGACCCTACCGAGAGTGGGCTGAAGGCTCCGGACCCAGGAGAACGCTGAGAAACTTAAGTTGTGACCAAAATATAGATTATTCAAGAAAAAAATGTAAATATTTGAAATTAAGTTCAAGTAAAAATTACGCTGTCACACGTTTTAGAGTTCAATAAATTATTACAAGTCTAGCAAAAAAAAAAAAAAAAAAACTATTAAAAAATATATAAAAAATATTACTTACTACAGGTAAGATCTATTCCATCGTACCACTTATATATCGATATATGTAAACTTTTACTGTGGGTGAAGTAACAGATCAAGCATACATAGATGGTTACATACTGTTCATAGATTAGTAATGATAGCATACATAGATGGTTACATACTGTTCATACATTAGTAATGATAGCATAATGAATCAGTCTTAGTAAAAAAAAAACTAAATCTAGAAAAGTATAATAAGATGTTGGTCTGTTTAAGTAGGACGAACGTGGAGTGGCACGCTGTGAGACCGAGCATCCTCCTCTGTAACTATCACATAGAATGTCAACTTGGTAATAAAAGCTTATTACTTAGTGCATATAGTTAATTGTTCTTGTAAAGAAAAATTATATTTCGTTTCCACAATAATTTATGGTAAAAATACGTAAAAATTTTTCAATTTCAAATACTGAACTCTCAAGTTGGAAAATTAATTTCTCATTTAATATAAAATTTTCACAAAATTAATCAAAGTACTATTTACAAAGTTACTTTCATACTTCAAGTAGACTTTTTCTGAAGCCGGTAAAGTTCTGGATCGAGAATGGAAATTGAATCTCGATGATTAAATTTTCTCCTCATGGAAGTACGAGTGGAGTCAAGTACCCATCAACAGCAGCTGCGCGAGAAGTAATGGACTGATAAGTCTGATCTAACCACGGCTTTGAGGCTGAGGTGTATCACCAAATTATAAATATTATTCTGTATTTAAAGTTGTGTTATGAGATTAACATCTATACAAACGTCTTCAAAGTAAATTTTTTGTTTTGATATATTAAAATATATCTCTTAAATACTATCAATTAAATGAAGAGTTATTTTATAAAATAACAATTTACATCTTATGTCATTAATATTAACTATCCGGAGGTAAATAATTCCTTCATGACTGACAAACGGCCTCCGAACTGTACTCATGACCAATGTTATTTGAATAACAAAGAGTTATTGTCAATTTGGGATGCAGTTGATATTGGCATTCTTCATTTGTATTATAAATGTTCAAAAAAAAAAACAAAAAAAAAACTAAAAAAAAAAAATTGATCTATAAGGCCTTTAACTAGCATCATCAGGTGACACACATTTTGTTTATAAATTGTTTTGCTGGCCTGATGATGTACAGCAAATTTTATATTCGCATTGCTAGTGAAAGGCCTTGTAATAGAATTATTTTTTATTGGTTATTTGTTAACATTTATAATAAAAACAAAGAGTTAAATTGTCGAAATCACGCAGTAATGTTTAGTCGCACATAGTACTGTTTACCTGCATGTTTTAAGGTGATATTTATCATGCAGGTAAACATTTTTTCTATTCAGTGTTCAATAGAAATAATCGACTCCAAGAATTTTATCAGAATATTTTAATTTCCTCTTAAGTTTATAAATTATATTTTACAAGGATCAGTCATTCTTAGCAAAAAGATAAAAACTTCCCCCATTCTTCTCCTTCAACACTTTATTACACGACACCTATCCACCCTTTAATCTTTCGTCTTAACAAAAATATACATAAACAACTTTTACTAAATATGGGTTGTAAAAGTTTTTTAAAAATATTATTTTCTTGCAGGGTTCTTTTTTGCGAAATTTTATAATATTTACAATATGCCTTTCTCTTTCTTCATCTTGTTCTTACCAAATACATACATCATTACTTATAAATACAGTAACTATGTGAGAAAATGACGACATTAAGATCCTCAAAAAGAAGAAAGATGTTTAAAAGTTTGCCAAATAACAAAACAAGGTAGCGTTGGTTTTCCCTCATTATCACAAAGTAAAATATGGGAGGGACCTTTGTCACCAGACAATACCAAGGTTCCGCTTAATTGGCTCTAATCAATTATACGAGGCCGGAATTTGTTTCACTGCTTTATTTTACAGTATAGTCATTGAGTTATTGAGGCTAAGAGTCATTTAATGAGTGTCTTTAAAGTATTAAGTACAGGATTACAGGATAACTATATCCACAAAGTCGCTGTTTATTTCCAGTTGGTCCGTTTCTTACGTAAAATGGATGTACCCTAGAATATGAAAGAAAACAACATAAATACATAAACTTAACAAATAAAAGGCAATTGTACAAAGAAACTGTACTAAAAAAAACCAAGTATAACATTTACAGTTATATAGTGACTCATCCATGTTCTGTTCTGTTACACACAGGATTGTAGCCACCTAGTTTACTATAGCCAGTTAAACTGATCAGTAATTACGAATGTATTTTATTTTTATATTTCCCATATATAAAAAACTTGTCTTAAGATATCTTAAGAAGCTTTCATTTATTTATTTAGTTTTTTTATTTATTTATTCATAAGACGCCGATCGTCAAGATATGGGCGAATATGGATTTCGAATGAGTGTGATGAGTGTAGCTGAGCGAATGTAGTCATTGTTACAAAACTAAGGCCGACTATTCCTTAGAAAGTGTCATTAATTAATAGCCCATGACAAATGAACAGCCGGTGGTTATCAGCTGATCCTTCTCAAAATGTATTATGACTCTGATTGGGATCGAACTGAGAACCTTTAGCACATGAAGATTGAAGATTGAACTAACTACGCTACCGACCAATTACATAATAATACATAATAATCTATGCTTTTTCTCATTACATAATAAGTAACCAGATAAATCGACAACGGCCATGGATGGGATATCTGTAGTGGAAAACAAATTAATACATTATCAAAAGGGATTGAACCAACTACGCTACCGACCAATTACATAATAATACATAATAATCTATGCTTTTTCTCATTACATAATAAGTAACCAGATAAGTCGACAACGGCCATGGATGGGGTATCTGTAGTGGAAAACAAATTAATACATAGAAAAATAACATTGTGCCTAAACTACCAGATCTGACTAGTATTATATTACTATAAAAATAGGTCCTCGATTTTCCGGATTATAAATAACAATTTTATAAGTATTGAAATGGGTTTGCAGTTTACAGTTACATTAACAGTATGTTTAAGTTCGTACACTATTTATGT
>JAQJVL010002017.1:0-15000 GCA_035578905.1 Stictocephala bisonia
CAGCCGGGCTGTATGAGTGGTGACGTAACGCGCTTGTCCACCGAGCACAAGTCCTCGCACATGCGCGCCAGACCAGCGGTCGACGCGTATATCGTAGGCTAAGAGGGTACGAAGGTAGCCGACAGTCGCCGGAAGTATCCGAAAGCATTTTATATAGTATAAGGTGGGAAAGGCTGCCATCTTGGGGAAAAGTGCATTTTATATAGTATAACATGGGAAAGGTTAGGAGTGTATTTTATATAGTATAACGAGGGAATTTGAGGGAAATTTGGGAAGGGGAATTACCACCAGGGACTTCCCTTCCGAAGGCGCCATGTTTCTGAATGGATGTGTTTAGTATTGCTAAGCTTTGCCACCAGGTGCGCATTTGCACAGAGTAAAATCGACATTTGTTATAGTGCATATACGAAATATTGCATTTGTTATAGTGTATATATGAGTAGAGTAACAACGCGCATGCGCGCCCGACCAGCAGCTGATGCGTACGAAGGTAGCCGACGGTAATAATCGAAGTTTAAAAGTGCATTTATTATAGTACATATATAAAAGGTCGCCATCTTTTTACATTTTATATAGTATAACGGGGAAAAGATTAGGAGTGTATTTTATATAGTATAACAAGGGAAATGCCGCCATCTTGAAAAAATTTCATTTTATATAGTATGATGTGGGAATTTGGAGGGAAATTTAGGAATTTGAGGGAAATTTAGGGAGGGAATTTTCCCACGGTGGGTTGGTAATATTAATTAATTAAAAGGTAGCGCCTTCATTTTCTGTGATACTACAGAGACCTGGATCTCGCTCGCCCCCCTTATGTCTACTATTATATATATATATATATATATATATATATATATATATATAATATTGACGTAAAAATAAACTAATATTGTTTGTTCATTTACATTTTTATATACATCTTAAATGAAAATACTAAATAATAGAAAACTTTAGATATAACAATTTAAATTCCTTAGTTTATTACTAATTTGTATTTTTTAAATTAATTTATAAATGATTAAATGATAACTTACAATGGCTTGTCATCAGCTTTAATTATTTAATAAATTACATAAAATACCTTTATTTAAAAAAGTTTGATTAAATTTAAAGACATAACTTTTAGGTTCTATGTGTTAACTATTTACTGTTAAGTACGGATAATAACTACATTTACTTTACAATACAAACTATATTTATAGGGGAAAAATAACAAAAAACAATCGCAAGCAGGTTTCCTTATGTATATTCTCTATAACACGCAATCAGTGTCACTCGAAAAATAGTATTTGGAAGGAATATGTAAACAGAGTGTTGACCTTACAGAATTATTTTGATTCTTACAACGAAATTGAAATTAAAACTTACAGTTAGCAAAATATATTTAGAATATCTGTATATATTAAAAGCATATTAAATCACTCCCACGTAAAGATTTTAAGTTTGATATTGGTGGATACATTTTAATACATTGCTGCATAATTGTTACTTGAAAATACAAAAATAAAAATGTTTACAGCTTGGGGAATATTTGTGGTGACAGCATGTTTTCTTGTAGTCCATCAAAATAATGTTTTGCTTAGTACTGAATATGAAAAAAAGGAATTAACTGTATGCCTTACTGTAATATGAGTATTTTTAACTTCCAAAATTATAAACTACGGGTTTATAGGAGGCTGACTTCAAGTGGCCGAATATATCCGCAATCATCACTCCCTGCAGCCAAGATCCCAAGTTATGAGCTGAGTAAGTCTAACATCCCCTATAGATAGGCCTTATATTTTTCTGCACCTTGTAATGTTGGTTTAAAGCTACATATTTTAAGGGGGGCCGGCCAGGCCTATTAAGCCCATGTTAAATTCTCTTACTTAAGGTACATTTTTCTTAAAAAGTATAAAGGATAGAAACCTGATTTTTATGTTATTAGAAAGTCTGTATATTGTTGAATAGTTTCCATGTAACACATTATAAAATTATAATTTTAGGTATTATATAAAAAAATTTTTTAAAACTCTTTTTTTTTTAAAGATTTTTTTTAACAAAATATTAAGAATGAAATTGATAGAACCCAAAGAAAAGGAAATTGCTACATGCAAAATGTGCAGGAAGAACTAATCTACAAAATAAAAAAAAAATTGTACTGATATCTTTATTAGTTTTTGAGATAAATGTACCTTTATGTGAAAAAACTAGATTTTCGGAAAAACTCATTCGAAACAAAAAAACATGTTATAATACAAGTTAAGCCTACCTCTAATGCATTCCTGCCCCATAAGTTGGGTTTTCTGGATCCTCTAGCTCTTCAAATTCATCCTCTATCCTTTTTTTTTATTTTTTACATCCTCTATCCTCTATCATATTTTTAAATAACCCTTTTCTAAAATAGAAAGAAATATTATTAATAGTAATAGTGTAAGATGTATAATTATCTGAATCTTTATATCTCAAAGTTTAAACTGTAACAAAATGTACATTATATTTTGTAAGACAATTTAATACATACATTTTTAAAAGTTGTTTGAATATAAAAAGGACTAAATATTAATACATAACTGTTAAACATGTTACAAACACACTTAACAAAGTTCTTCAAGGATAGGCTTCCACGGTCATCACTATCACTAACAAATTCTAGGTCTTCGGGGTTCGACCGCGTCACTGGGCTATGTACAAACATTGCCTAGTGTTTGTACATAGCCTAGGCAATGTTTGTACATAGCCCAGTGACACGGTCGAACCCCGAAGACCTAGAAACTGAACAAAGTTGTTTTAGATTGTGTGACCTCTTAATATTGATTAAAGTATATTAATTTGATTAGTTATTAACAATCTGCTATGATCACTGGAAGATTATTTCAGGTATAATCTCACTGTTTATTGTTATAATGGGTTTTGAACAAATTAACTTTCATTTTTGTATATAGTTGTAACATTTGACTTGGACTATTAAATCAAATTTAAATATTTTAATTTTGTTTTGAATTCTATATATGCATCTTCAGCTTTATGCTTTTGATTGTATGACTACGAGATACAAGTTCAGCCCTTGAGACTACATTTTTTTAATTATCATAAATAGTAACCCCTACATTTTTGGTATGTGAAGTAAATTCAAAATTCAAATTCAAAATAACTTTATTTCCTTTTATGCAAATGTACAATGTTACAAAAATTGAACTGTATACATAGGAAAAAAATACTCTTAAATTAACCATTTAACATGTGAAATACCAATACAACTAAAACACACAACTCCTTAAAGATTAACTTTAGAATTTAGATTTACAACTGGTCTACTAATACTGTTAAAGAAAAGAAAAAAGGTGGAAACTAGGACCGTTATGCGTGGGTTTTGCTGTATTGCTGACATTGTTAGAGTATTGCTAGTTTAAATTTAGTAGAAAAAAAAGTGTATGGAAATAAGCCTACATAGGCAATGCTGCCTGTGCGTAGGCTTGAGTTGCTTATCAGTAGAATAATATTTTCACTAATTTATCCAGTGTATTTAAAATTGTAAAAGAATGTTGTTTATGTTTTTTTTTACTAGTTCTGTATACGATCTCATTTTCTTTTTTAACTATTTGTTTTGAAAATTTGGCAATGTTAAGTAACTCTGCTATATTCAAAAATGCTTTATTACAGCACAAGCACAAGAGAAAAAAAAGAAAGAAGGAAAAAAAGTTAATATATGCCTACATGAGTCAAGGAGGGAGGCAGAGAGAAAGCTGTGGCTGAAAAACTATAGTAGTAGTATAGAATCAGTCCGTAGTTGCGTGGTAAAGGATGTTCAGGTTGTGGCCATGTCTGTATTCGGCAGTGATAAGAGCCTCTGCCTCTTGTGTACTGATAAGAGACAACCACTGGTTAGCATTTGTCTTTAGAGAAGCTAATGATGGAGAAGAGAACAATACCAGGCCCACATTCTGACGATAGTTGGACAGATTTCTAAACAATGTATGACATGTATAGAATGGATTTGTTGATAGATAGGTTTTAGCTAAGAGAACAGCTGAAATTCCAACATTACGTGAATATCTTGTATTGTGCGAGTGGGAAATTCTAGAAAAGATTATTTTATGTTTTTTAAATATATGAATTAAAAGGGCTTTTATATATAGATGACGTACACTTAAAATACCAGTCTCAAAAAACAGAGCGTCAGTTGGATATCTAAAACCTTTGTTAAATCCCACTTTTAATATAGATTTTTGAATGATGTTAAGAGACTGTAAATTACTTTTAAAAGCTCCCCCCCATGAAATTATTCCAAAAGACAACAAGGACTGAACGTAGGCAAAGTACGCTAACTTGATTTCTTTTTCACAGAGAATATCTCGAATCCGCTTGAACGCAAATACGTATTTACGTAATTTCTTTTTCAAACAGTCTATGTGTTGAGCCCAGTTTAATCGTCTATCAAAAATTACCCCCAAATACTTATAATACGTCACACCCTCAATAGCCTCGCAGCCGCATACCCGGCTATTGTAGTCTCCACAAGAATGAATCACTAAATTATCTAAGGTATAATCGGTATTACTCCTTAACGAGATAGGTAAGTATTTCGTTTTACTGACGTTCAAGCAAAGGAGATTCTGATAAAACCACGTTTTTAAGGACATGAGATCTCTTAAAGCAAATGAGCGCACCTCTGCCCAGTCCCGACCCTTTACGAGCGCCAAGGCGTCGTCGGCAAAAAGAAACAATTTACTATTTAAATTTAATCTTGTGATATTATTGATATATATTAAGAACAATATTGGTCCAAGAGTGCTACCTTGTACTACACCATAATCTATTGGAAGTAAATTACTATTGACCCCACCCAAGGCAACTAATTGTCGTCTTTCTGTTAAATAGCTAGAAAACCAATCAAGTGCTATACCACGCACTCCTATTTGCTCCAACTTTGGTAGTAGTAAATTTCTATCTATGCTGTCGAAAGCTTTTTTCAGATCTAAAAAGATAAGCATAATTCGCTCGTCTTTGGAAATAGAGTCGTGCAATTGTTTGTTTACATCAAAAAGTATGTCTGAAATTGTTATGTTCTCCCTAAACCCATACTGACACTCTGTTAGAATCTGGTTTATTTGCAGGTATTTAACAAGCTGTTCTTTGACTATTCTCTCTAGTATTTTAGAGAAAACACTGAGTAAAGAGATCGGACGGAAGTTGTTTTTATCTGTATGAATTTTAACTTTATATAAGGGAAGAACTTTAGCAATTTTGAAAATATCTGGAAAGATTCCGGTGGATATACTGAGATTGACCAGGTGTAAAAATGGTAGACTTAATAATTCGATGTTTTTTTTTAATATTGAAGCAGGAACACCATCATAGCCAGGAGCAGAGCCACCTCGTAGTGCATTTAGGTGTCGTTTTATGTCGTGTTCAGTAACAGTGTGTAAGGTGAGCTCTGAATCAAGTCTAGTCTAGTCTGAGTCAGTAACTAGTAAAGGTCCTGTAACGTGTATCGTGCTTGCAAGGTTTTGTCCTACGGTTGAAAAGAAAGTATTGAATTCCTCTGCCACTTCTTTAAATACTAAATCGTTATAATCAGCGATACCTGGTCGAAATTTTTTTATTGTAAAAGCGTCTTTTTTACAACGTATTCAAATCAGATCGTTGATAACCCCCCAAAACAGTTTTGGATTGTCACTGGATTCTCGTAACTTGTTTCTATAATAATTACGCTTGGCACTTCTTAACTCATTACTCAAATACAGCCTGTGATTCCGGTAGAAATTGACTAGAACATCATTAAAAGGTTGGCGTTTTACTCTCTTGCTTAATTTGTCTCTAACCCGTATTTTTTTCACGAGGTCAGAAGTTATCCAAGGTTTTAATTTTTTTAGCCTGGTAGAATGGCGTTTGATTTTGGAAGAGGATTGGATAGTTTGCTGAATAATGTTATTGAAATCTGAAAAAGAGGAATCAGCATTTTGATTGTTTAAAATTGGTTCCCAGCTTATAGTTTGCAAGTTAGAAGTGAATAGTGTGTGGTCTAAGTATGTACTGTTGTATACAGTTGGAATGCTCACACTGTCTGTGCGTGTTGCTATAGTGAGGCCTGTACTGTAGTGGTCAGTGGTGTATGTCTGGAGCACGGCAGCTTGTACACTGTTCATGTCATTGTAACGTAGAAATATGTGGTCCAGACACGTAGCACTGTTGTCAGTCACCCTTGTTGGCTTATCAATACACTGTACAAGTCCACCGGCAGTCAAACAGTTTAAGTATTGTTCTGAGAATTGAGTGTCTATCAAAGTGTTAACGTTTATGTCCCCAAGCCAAATGTGAGCGTCTTTTTTATTTAGTCTAGAATAGTAAAGTTGTAACTTGTCAAGGAAGTCAATTAAATTACAGTCAAACGTTCTGTAACAGGCAGTGAGAACAAAGTTTTGGTTTGCAAATGGGAAACACAGTTTAATGCCAAAAACGTCTCCCAATGTTATTTGTTCTGTAGTTACAGTTAGCCGTTTGTTAAAATAAACAATAACTCCATCGTTACGGTTTTGATATTTGTTAGTAGTTACAAAATCAAACCCTTCAATACTCTCCACCCCCTGCCCATCGCCACTATCTGAAAGCCAACACTCGGTTAAAACAATAATATCTAATTGTGGCATTTCACTTAAATAACTGAGCATTTCATCGAAGTTCTTGGAATAACTCCTAATATTAGTATGAAAAATTTTTAAGGTGCTGTTTTTATTCCCATAAAAGTTAGAAAAAGAGATGGTATCACTTAACTCTAAACAATTAAATCTAAAAAAGTCATCTTCATCTTCCGCGTTCATAACCAGCACAGACCAACCCGCCCTCATACTTTAGTTATTATTAAAGCCGTTACCAAATAATATAATTAAATTTACCATACTTTTATAATTGTTGAGAATAACAATGAAAAATTAAAAATCCAAAGGTTTTAACTTGCACACTACGCATGACAGTCTAGTTAAAGTTGCTCAGAAAAAAAAAATAAATAAATAAAAAACACAATAATAATAATTAAATACGTAAAAAAACTAAAATATCTGTTGTATGATACACATATAAGTTCTTGAAAAACTTGCGTCTTATATACAACTAATAATTGATTTGCACTGTTTATATATTAATAATAAAACTTAAAACTAAACAAGGCTTTTTGTTTTAAGAAAATTTAATTAAGCGTTTGCTACTATATATAATACTAGACATAGATTAATAAAATATCTAAATACTGGTTTTACTTAAATGTGTACTTTAATATTATACTTTAAATATTTTAACAGATTACAGTTTTTCACTCAATAAATGGTCTAATTGCATTTATATGAACAACATTATTGAAAATCTTTTAATGAAGAAAAATATCTAGGCTAAGTAATATTGTACTTTGTAATATTTGAATGGTCCTTTATGTCTAATGTACAGGGGGAAACAAGGAATATGATCTAATTTAAAATATATATTTTAGCTTTATGAAAGAAAAAAAATAAATAAATAAATAAAAATATAGACTTTAGTTGTTATTAAAGCCGTTACCAAATAATATAATTAACATTTAACCATACTTTTATAAATGTTGAGAATACCAATGAAAAATTAAAAATCCAAAGGTTTTAACTTGCACACTAAACATGACAGTCTAGTTAAAATTGATCAGAAAATAAAAAAATAAAAAAATAAAAAACAATAATAATAATTAAATACGTAAAAAAAACTAAAAAATCTGTTGTATGATACACATATAAGTTCTAGAAAATCTTGCGTCTTATATACAACTAATAATTGGTTTGCACTGTTTATATATATTAATAATAAAGCTTAAAACTAAACTAGGCTTTTTGTTTTAAGAAAATTTAGATAAGCGTTTGCTACTATACATAATACTAGACATAAATTAATAAATATCTAAACTTTGGTTTTACTTAAATGTGTTCTTTAATATTTAACTTTAAATATTCTAAAAGATAATAGTTTTTCACTCAATAAATGGTCTAAATGAATTTATATGAACAACATTATTGAAAGTATTTTAATTAAGACAACATATAAGCTAAATTAATTGTTAGTAGTAATATTGCAATTTATAACATTTGAATGGTCCTTTATGTCTAATGTACAGGAAGAAACAAGGAGTATGATCTAATTTAAAATATATATTTTAGCTCTATGCAAAAAAAATATATATATATATGTATAGACTTTTAGTTCATTAAAATATATGCGAAAACACAATAAATTGAGCTGAGGGAAACTTAACAAATATCAAAATCATTTAAAATTACAATTAAAGTTCGCAACAATGTTGGGAAACGAGGCAATGCAAATCTATTTATTATAGTGAGGTCTCAATACTTATTTAATATACCTCTTAGTGTTGAAAAAAGTTGTTTGCTAATTCGTACTCGTTTAAAAATTGTTGAAACTTAGATTACCATGGATAAAATAAAGAAAAAATAAATATGTACCTTAAGTTCACTGTAAATGTCAACATACTTTACTGCTTGTCGTACTGGTCCAGCTGTGCCACATCTGTCACCCGGGTGGAGTTGTCACCGTCAGCAGGCTTGATCAACACCTTCCCGTTGAAGTATCCGGCAAAGTGAATCTTCCTCTCCCTCTGCAGACGGCAAGCTCGCCCCAGGAGTGTCTTGTTGTCTCTGGTCAGGTGCTCGTTGACGTAGAGTTGACTAGGCGGCAAGGAGCGATTCACGTCAGTGGAGTTGATGTTTTTCTTGAGGCGTGCTGCTGACATCCACGTCACCTTGACACTCCTCGACACAAACTGACAGATGATCGGTGGATGAGCGTGCCTCCCCGAGAACAGTCTGAGTCTGTGTGCAATGGAAATCTCCTCTCGTTTGAAGGCCAAGCCGAGAGCACTTGCCAAGTGTTGGAGGCAGGTGTAAACGTTCTCTCCCTTGGTGAATGGAAAACCAACAATTTCTATGTTGGCGGCTCGTTGATGCTGTTCTGAGTCCCGGAGGTTCAGCTGCAATACCCGCAACTCTTCTCGAAGTTCCTTCTTTTCCTCCTCCAAACGATTACACCTTTCATGAAGGTCTTTATCAGAATCTTGGAGCCCAGCCACAGTGATCTTTAAGCTTTTTATTTCTTCTGATAGAGCGGAAACAGATGTAAGAACAGTTTCAATCTTATCGTTAGTATTTTTATTAATTTCTTCCTTCATCTTTTGAATTGTTTCGATGATAGGCTTTTGATCTTCTGTTTTCTGCGAAGGTGATGAAGCAGCTGCGCCAACACACACGTCACACTTCCACGCCTTGTTCCTGGTAAAGTTCTGTTCGCGAGTGCACGCAGGATGGAACACGCGTGCACAGTTCACACATTTTGCCGATATAGATGTCGACGTGATAGGCTTGTCACACTTCACACACTTGTCACTCATGTTGAATATTATAAATCACAATAACAACTATTCCAAAACCAATACTCAGCTGAAGATATTACACGTTACATACGGCAAGTACTAGTGGGCAGGCCGACGCATGAGCTATAGCAGGAGCACTGATAACGCGTCCACTCGCATCGGCTACTGATAAGCTACTGACTAGTAGTCAGAATATTAGGAAATCTGTGCTGACATGCTTATCATACTACTGATATACAATTGATATTTTAAGTTTGAATATTGTATCGGAAATATTATTGCAGATTTATGAAGTAGACGCTGTATAGAAATTTGGATGATATTAATGGAACAAAATTAACCTACATTTTTGTAAAATATGTCTGTTATCATGTATAGGCATAGAAATGTTCTGTTAAAAATATGGGAACACACTTTAATAATGACTATAGATCCAAATGGGTTGTACACCACTGAAATCGTAGGTGCGTGTACTGATTTTCACTGAGTGGTTCAAAAGAGAAAGAAAACTACTCTTCCCTCAAAACTTAACTAACTTGCCAATTTGCCACACCAACAACTCACTATCATGGGAACTAGGGTAGATGATGAGCTAAGAGCGTCATTGTTATTAGCTGAATATTGGTTGTTATTATCAACCCTGAATAAAAAAGCGTAGATTGGTAAAATTAAACAAGATCTAGTTTCTACAATAAAAAACAAAAAATTAATACCACAAGAAATCAATAATATAACTAATAGATAATAATAATAATAAAACAAACATGTTCAATATCAGTAATTTTGTACTAAATATTTAATCCTTTTTTAGCTTTAATCGGGAGTAAGTCACGTCTGTGGTGAATGAAACACCTATATACTGCTCAGACCCCTATACGCACTAAATACCATACACTGGTTATGGTGTAATTGTAAAAAGTAACAAATTTACAAGTTTCAAAACTTATTTTCTCCAAAATACATTCCTCTAACTCCATTTTCTCTAAACTAATTTGCTTAAATATATACAATAGGAATTATAATTAGTTTTATGTACAGTTTATTCTTGTACATAAAAAATAATGGCCTGTTGGTTTGTATCATACATTATTTCTAATTACATAATTAAAAATGTTATTGATCTAGAATTTTTTACGCTACAATCAAACGAGCGACTTAAACATGGAGTTAATCAAAATTAATCAACATCTATATAAGATTAATTTCTTACGACCATTATATTAATATATAATTATAATTAGTTTTCAAGATTATAATTTCTTGAAAACTAAACTTTTAAAGCACAAGTAACATGTTTTAATGTTCATTACATACAACGATAGATACAGATACATTCTGTAGTAAACTTAAAAGGAATATATGCAGTACATACAATCCATTAGATGTAGAGTTTATGTGTACACGGGAGACACACATTATTTATAGAATCCTCTCTTCCTCACGAACCAGTGAACTTGTAATGCCATGTTAGAAGGGTTTGCAGTTAATATTTATTCTAGATCCCACATCCAACTGAATAAACTGCGTGTGTGTTAACTTCTTTTCTCATCGCAAAGGTATCACTTGCAGTTGTGAAAAATGACATATTTATTCAATAATAGTGTTACTTTTAGGCCAAGTTATACTCGATGTTACTTTATATCTGTGGTTGTATTATAATAATCATGACGTGTTGATACTCTCAATATAGAACTAACATCTTAGCAATGTTAACTAAGATATTTAAATGAATTACATATGTTCTAAAATTAGTGTAAGTAATTTAACAAAGACTAAATTATCTATACTCTTTAAACTACTTGATGTCCTGACTGAAGCATCTCGATGATAGGCGTATAATAATGGAATGATTGGTTCGATATGTAAGCCGGATTAACCGAATGCCTTTGATAAATGATCATACAGTAGTACGTTTCCTTAAGATATTGCCGACAATATTAACAGCCAAGGATTTACTTAAAAAAATATTTATATTTACATCATGCCAATTTCAAACCCATGCTACATGTGGCTGCTCTGTGTTATCCATATTGAGTGTATATATATATATATATATATATATATATATATATATATATATATATATATATATATTCCTCCCGTATATTGTAAACTTGCTGTAATTGTATTCTTTTTGATAACATTTGTTTTTATACATAGTAATGACACATTTTTTTCACTACACTACTATGAGTTTAGCTGTTTTCGTTATGTGTTTACAACCTGCGAAACATCATATTTTCAACAGCTGTCTATTGTTTACTACCAAAAGTAACATTGTTTACAACCGAAAATTTTCCACAGTCAACAACACCTGTTTTTATTCCGTAGTGTAGTGAAAAGTATCGTTCAAAACTCGAGTGAAAGTGTTTTGTATGTTCTCGACCATTCGAAGTGCTCGACAAGTCTCGCACTTCAAACATATGGTCTCGAACATGCAAAACCCCACTTTCCACTCTTGTTATGAAATATACTATTAAGCATAAAAATAGTTTCTTAATCTTTAAACAAATTAAACGAACGTCAATCTTTCGATAAACTATATAAATATATGTCATACGATACTTAATAAAGTAAATATAAGAATATACCCAAGCAATGTTTGTCTAAACACATATCATTACTCATGATTTCAGCAACCGTTTAGTCACTCTTTTAAGGTGCAGTCTGGTGGAAATTTCATCTGTGATGAATGTAATTGCACCCAACATTCCTTTGTAGGTGAACTCTGTTTTGTGATACAACATGAAGCCCTTTATGTACCTTAAGTTGTAGACTATGTTTTTATGTAGTCTTTTAT
The DNA here is from genome assembly GCA_035578905.1 of Stictocephala bisonia. Taxonomy (NCBI): domain Eukaryota; kingdom Metazoa; phylum Arthropoda; class Insecta; order Hemiptera; family Membracidae; genus Stictocephala; species Stictocephala bisonia. The sequence continues at coordinate 12,183 of JAQJVL010002017.1, forward strand.
ATAGTAAATATATTATTCATCTAATTTAAAACTCACATCTTAAAATGTGTAGTAAGTTTTTGAAAATATAAGTCAAACCCATTTTAATGTATAAATGTGTAGCCTATACTGAAAATTCTTTATTTATGCACAAGTTTTTATGTGGAGTATCTTGACATTTCCTTGTGGTTTCTTAAGAAATATTTTGTATTTATTATATTATAAATATCGTTGAAATACAGGGGTGTATGAACAAATCCTTTTCTTTATTCATAATAAGTAGTTATTTATTTTTTATAAGATACTAATAGAGAGTACTGTGATAGCAGTCAGTTAGGTAGCAGTCAGTGTCCATGTGTTATTAGGGGAGATATTTGAGTATAAGACCTCTAAATCAGCTACTCTACGTGGATTGGATTCCACGTAAAACTGTAAGTTCCTTAGTTGCCCTGGATGTTCGGCTATTAATAAATTGTCCTTTTCTAAGATAATTTGAACTATATTAGTAACAAGACTACACAGGTTTACTAGACACTCATTCTGAACTCATTTAATGATGTATTCACATTAAAATACGTACAGTTGTGTCGTCTCGTAGTAGAAAATATTAGCCTGACAATAATTTAGTTGCTATTTTTCATTTTAATGAATTACTGTTAATCTGGTTTATTAAGATCTGGACACTTATAAGGGAATATGTACGTATTATATTTTTATATATCTTTCAACTGAATAATATTTTATTAATTTTTGATTCTTTGCATGTTTTTACTTCATGAACAACGTAAGATTTGTTTTAATAACACTTAGTAGTGAGTTATACAATATATTATACTGACTTATCACATCATCGGTTCCGTGGTGAGATAATTGTTTTTAATAACACTTAGTAGTGAGTTATCAAATACATTATACTGACTTATCCCATCATCGGTCCCGTGGTGAGATAATTTTTTTTAATTACGCTGGTTTTTGGTTTGAAAACAGTTTACCGCTTAATATATTCATTCTTCGTTATATTTATGACGAAACAAGCATGATGTCGCATGACGTCAATGACCTTGGAGTAGAGGAGACTGGAAGTTTCCCGTCTCGCAACGATATTCTAGTTCTCACCATGTGATCTTATGTGGCACCGCTGCTACAAGTTTTTTTCTCCCCACGGGACTGTCTGTGTTAGTCTGCTTTGATTGATTAGTGATGTTTAATTTTTTTTCTGTATATATTTTGATAGTATTTATGTAACTTGCAAGTGTAAAACTTTTTTCATTATTGATTAGTAGTGATATTTTATTATTTTCGTATTACTATCTATATCTGTTCTATAATAATTATTATATTTTTCACTATGTAAAGTGATGAACTACGAAATAGACAAATTGCGACATGGCTTTGTGCACGAATAAAACAAAAAATTAAAATACAAAATATAAACAGTTTTACGTAATGAGAAGAGTATTCTTTTTCAAACATTAAATTTCTGATTGTTAGTACTCATAATAATTCAGAAAGTAATGATTGTACTTAAAAATATAAATCTGTCGATTTAAAACTCTATTGTTCTTATTTCTGCTCATTTTAAAAGAGAACAATTATCTTACCACACAACCAACCATGTAACATGCAGTAACGGGACCCATCGCAAGTTAATATAAAATACAATAAGTATAAATAGGTAAACTTTAAAATGCAAACATTCATTATTAGAATACGAAATTGTTCCCACAGTGAAAACAACGTGATGTTTGCTTGAAAATAGAGTAGCTAAATATCTGAGTAGCACAATAACCAAATCTACGATTCTGGCTCTTTAATATTCTGTTCGCAAACCCAAAGATTTGTGTGAGGCAATATTATTGGAAAGTGTGTTTACAAAGGTATTGGACTTTGATATCTGGTCCGTTATAGCTTCATGTAAGGATTTGGATGAATGTTCCTTTCACCACTATTCAAATGAACTCTACATTTAAGGTCAAAGTTAAAATTCATCAAACGATTGTGATAGATTTTTTTAATATGTTTTATTTGGCTGTTTATTAATATAAAAATATCTGCATCAAAAAAGGAAATAATGAAGAAATGTTGCCAAAAACGTTAGCTTTAAAACATTATATACCAACTATGGTTACATTTGTATTCCGTCGAAGAAAATACATCTTATATTGTCGAAGTTTTAAAGTAAAAATATAAACAAATAAAGACGGATAAATATTTTTTCTAAATGAGTGTGACCAAATTTTTAGTTTAAATACTTATGTAGGTTTCTGTTAAAAAATAGTTCAGAAATATTTTATTCTTTACTAAAATTGTATTACTGTTTGAAGATACCGAAAGTAATATAATGTACATAAATTTATTCCTATGTACAATGTAAGTTTATATATATACAGTAACAAGTAGCATTGACTATTTGAATAAAATCAACAATCAAAACTTTAATAAAAATAATAATTGTAATAATCAAAAAGGTGATAAGGCAAAAATCATGGAATTATGAATCCCAAATGTCAATAGAAAAATACATTTAAACATGTCCCCATGATTAAAAAAATATATATTTAAATAATTGACATGAATAATACAAATGATAATAAAAAGTTTCACGAATAAAAATTCTCCCATAGAATTTAATATATGCCATATTTCCAAACATACATTGGAATGCAATTTAAGTTGATATCTGTTATTCTAAATGATTGCTGAATGAAAGAAATATAGAGAAATTCCAATTAGCATTTGAATAAATATATCTAAAAGCGCTGTACTTAGTTGATGAAGACTGCAAACAAATTTATAATAACGATTGTTCGAAAATTTTCTTTTATAAAATGTGTTGTAC